>CM021106.1:634910799-635144724 GCA_007115665.2 Sequoiadendron giganteum | reverse complement strand
TGCCAGTAAGCATTCTTCATTGACTGTTTTTGTTCACCGCTCCATTGTGTTGTGGCCAAAAGAGCTCTGCGGTATAGCGGTAAGCATTCATGCACCGATAGCCGAGTTCACTATGCTACCACGCCTTGGCCAGAGAACCTCAGTGGTATGGAGGTAACACCATGTAACCACCAGTCAGAGGAAGGACCACCGCGGTATGGCGATAAACTGCGCAACCGCGCCATCCCCGAAATCCTCCAATGGTATAGAGCTAAAGGGATGAATAGAAGATAATTCGCCAAGTCTTTTACAAAGATTCAAACCAGTAATTTGAGGCACCTTTTCCAACACAAATTGTCACCCCAATTATGGTTGAGGAAGGGGTTAGCTATAACATTTCTACCATTGATTTGGGGACAACAACAAAAGAACAAAAAATTTACCATCTTCAGGGATCCGTCACCACCATTATGCATCAAATGAACAAGGATAAGACCTCCAAGGAGGAGTTAAAGGCATAGGTGGTGGATCTAATGACATATATTCAACAATGGTCTTCAACTGAAGAGCTCCCTACCACATCATCGGCTACCCCATTGCTACTATTAGAAGAGCACGTCAACATACTGGAAAAGAGAAAGAATTGGACCAAGGCTACAGAAGATTGGTTCCAACGTGTGGTCTACAATGGAAATATGGGCATTGGTAATTCTGTTAGGATAGTAAACAAGTTCCAAAATTTGCAGAGGAAGTTGGATGACATTGAGAAGACCTTCCATTGCTTCACAGAGCTATATCGGATCACCTATCCCAAGCTTGAAGCCATCCTTAAGATACCAGATCAATCATGGGAAAAGTAGTTAGGATTGGCAAAGGTTGATCAGTGGTTAGTGGAGACATTGAAAATGAGCCTAGAACACATAAAAGAGGTATTGGAGCGAGTGCTTTATGAAGTAGGAATGGATCTTGACTGGGTTAAGGAGATTAGAATGACATGTGAAGAGTACCTTAAAGTAATGAATTTTTTTGACATGCCTTCTGTTGAGATAGATCTAGAGAAGATAAATCCCTGCTTCCATAAGAAGATGGAAAATGGAACTGCGAGCGAGCTCACAACAGATTTAATGGGTTTTTCTACTCATGCCTTCCCCCAATCAGAACAAGTAATGCATAATGAAGCCAAATGTGACAAAGATTGGGATGTGCTCATTGGCCAATCAAAGAGATTATCATTTCAGATGCTCCAATCATACATAATGGAGTGGGACAAGCTCAAGGAATTGATTGTCAAATTTGTGGAATATGCCACATTGCAAAAGGAGGTTGGAAATCTTGTTATAGATGATGAGTTCCTCACGGTGTAGTTGAAGCAAAGGAAATCAACAAGAAGACAAAATGCTACAGTGCTGCCACAAGAAGAAAAAATAGGCAACAAGACAAAAAGTAATTATAAATTATTATATTTGGGGGTAGGTAAAACCCTAATGTAAAATGAATCTAGGCCACACAATGAAAGTAAATCTTGGCCATTCATTTCACGTTTTGAAAACTATAAATAGGGGGGTCTCCTCTCATTCTCAAGAGAGATTTGAGTTGTTGTAAAGACATGTTGTCGGAATGTTAATAGAAATTCATTGATTTGGTGGATTCTTGAGTTCCAACTTATGTTGCATGATTATTCTTCTCTCAGTTAGTGCATTTGAGTATATTTACTTTGTTGTTTTATGTGTTTCAGTTTTCTTTAGTAGATTAGTTAAATGATGTTCATTGATGTTGGAGATTGCTATGGTGTTGACATCTTCTTAGTTCATAATTTTTGCTGCATATTGATGATATACAACTGTGCAAAGTTAGTCTGAACTTTATATCATTGTTGCACTTAAATATCATCTCTTTATTCATGTTCATGGTGAATGAAAAGTTGAAATTTTCAGACCTTAGAAGATTGCACTAGTTTCATGATACTACATACTTTCTTGGTTAAGTGGAACTCAGTCTTAGAAAGGTTGGCCTGCTGTAGCACCCTCCATTGTCAGTGTTCATTGCTAGTTTCAGATCTAGGAACCTCTTCAATTGCCTCCCCTTTTTCCTTTTTTTTAGTAACTTTGAACAAGGTTCATTGCACATCGTAAAGCCAAATCTGAAGCTGAAATAGGAGTTTTAGACTGTTGTTTGAACCTACAACAATCGTGCAGTAAACTTCCCATCTTAAGAACTCCATTAGCTGAACCAATTTCTTAGTTTAACTCACGTAAGTATGCCCTGTGATTACCAACAAGATCACATTTAAATCAACCGAGACATTCCAAGCAAGTCATGACTTAACACTCGAGAGACCTCAAGGTGATTTTCAACAACTTGTTGTTGGAGATTTCCTTTCAAGAGAGGTGATGTACCTATGTATTACCTATGTCGAGAAAGTGCTAAAACACCCATCAACAAGTACCATCCATCAACCAAAAAAATCTACGAACTAAAGATGCACCTTCATTACCTGGACCCATCGAAGCATTACACCACTCGATGATTGATTTTGCATTTATCAAATTTGCATTGTCTTTATAATTTAACTCCTCTTGTGCTAATGCTCTTTTGATAGATGCTCCTGCACCATCATTCTCCCCCTTTCCATGTCTAGCCTCACAAAATTTCCACATATGTTGAACACTTGTAATGACATGCATCCTACTCAACTAGTAAAACATGTGTGATTTCTTGAACTATGTTGCACAGTTATCCGACCATATTATATGTCAACTGTATGCTATGGCCCTCTAATCCAAATCATTGTAGAAAAACTGGAAGAAACCTTGCATGAACTCTAGAGAATGTTTGCAATCATCACTAATATAAAAGTGTAACTCTCAATACCTTCCTTTGGTACTTTATACTATCATATGCATGAATGAATGTTATGTGCATAAATTTTGAAACCTATTTGGAGTTGTAATATCATGACTGCACCTCATGTTGTGGTTGTAGAATGTAGTTCTCTACAAAGTTGACCATTGAAACTAGGTTACCAACTGGAAAGGTGTCCTTGCATAACTTGAATTGCATGTCCAACCATTGTCCCTATGGGCATGCCTTGCATACTCATACACTATATTGTCATGAAATGTAGACATAAATTGATACACTTGAATCTTTTGAATAACCAAATCACACCTTTTTACTTGATTACCATCTTTTTTAATGTATGCCGCTATTTTATACTTCCTAAAATCTACTAGTTGCTTTCTCACCTCATGTGTTCTTTCCATATCTTGGCATACTAGCATACATTGCAAACCACTAAACGTTGACTGCATGAACATCCAGGCATAGTTTCCTATAGAATATTTTTCCATCCTCTATTTCACATAAATTTTTTGATAAGAACTCTCTTGAAGATGTTGGTGGGGCATGTATGCCATAATCCTACAAAACATCATTAGTATGCAAGTCTAAAAATATAGAACGATAAACATCATATGGTTAGAGAATTAAATATGTAGTCTACAACAACAAGTAGTGCATGTGTGATTTATCTTGACATAAAAAGGTTTAAGCATTTCAAAATATCTTTGACAAATTTAAATTTGAGGATAATCTTGTTGAAATTTATGAAAAAATTGGGTTTGAGTCATATCCAAAAAATGCTTTGGATGTGGCTCACGGTTCCAACTACTAATTCCCCTTCTTACCACATCCCTTTGATTCAAAGATGGTTTTGTGTTATTCTTCCAATACTCTTCAATTAGTGTTCTCAATTCTTCAACAACTGGTTTATCTTTTTGTGGGAGTCTCGCCAAGAATTCTCATAATTCATTTGAATCGGTGCCCTCAATTCTTTGTCACCTTTGAACGACTCTTGATAAAAAAATTCTATTAATTCTCAATTGTTCATTCATCTTTCTAATGAAATGAGATGTTCTTATTTGACTACCTATCAAAGTTGATGTAATGACACGTCGGGTGACATTACTATCCTTTGATTATGAGGTCTTACCAACACTCCCATAAGCATCCATTGGATTCTTCACAATAGTGTTTTCACTTGAAGCATTCGATGTTCTCAACCCAAGAATCTTCATGGTGTTTCTATACTTTATACGTCGCATAATTTCAACAAATAGTTGATATCTTGTGGTCTCATTTAGCCTTTCAAAGAACAATTTCCAAATCTTATTAGCATATCTTCTACAAGTGTGTGTTGGAATCTTACCTTCCATGTGTTGCAAAATATCTTCATCAATATTAATCAAATACTTTGGCTTTCTACCCAAAATTCTAGGTGGTGTTCTTCTACGTACATACATCTCAACATTAGGAATTTCATTAATATTTAAGTGAGGTGGGCTAGATTGTGTACCTTCGATCGAGGGTGGAATAGATGACATACCTTTAGGTTGACATGGGGATGATAGTGTACCTTCTTCGTCAAATCCAAGTGATGATGTACTCTCAACTTGAGATGTGGTAGATAATGTCCCTTCATATTCACTTGTGGTAGATGGTTTCCTTCCATATTCACTTGTGGTAGATGGTGTCCCTCCATATTCACTTGTGGTAGATGGTGTCCCTCCATATTCACTTGTGGTAGATGGTGTCCCTTAGTATTCACTTGAGATAGAGGGTGTGTCTCCAACTATGGTATTCAAATCTATCTCAACACGATCCTTTCACATTCATGCCCTTTGTGTTGCTAATGCCTTTTCTCTTTTTGATGGTTGAGGATATTCCTCTTCAATTGGCTTGTTTTCATCAATAGCATCCAATTTCTTCTTCTGATGATACCATACAAATAAATGAAATATATGTCATTCAAGGCTTCATACAAAATATTGGCAATCATCCTATAGAAGAGTATTTCTAGCATAAACAAAGGTCACATGAATTTTTTGGATGGAATTCCTTAAAGAAATGTGGTCATGTGGAATGCCATGATTGCAAGATAGGCTCAAAATGGAAGCATGGACAAGGCATGTGAATTGTTTGACAATAATTTTTTCCTAGACATGTATGTAAAATGTGGTAGCATTGACAAGCTAGTGAGATCACTAGCTTGCCAATGCGGTAGGGTTGACAAGGTAGGGGCAACATGAAAAAATGCCTCATAATTCTAATGGGGTCTCACAATGATGTATCACCATGAGAGCCCATTTATATGAGGAATTTTTTCATGTTGCCCCTACCTTTTCAACCCTATTACATTGGCAAGCTAGTCCGCTTACTAGCTTTTCAATGCGGTAGGGTTGATAAGGTAGGGGTAGTATAAAAAAATGCCTCATAGAAATGGGGTCTCACAATGATGTACATCACTGTGAGACCCCATTTCTATGAGGCATTTTTTCACGTTGCCCTTACCTTGTCAACCCTACCGCATTGGTCGTGAGACCCCATTTCTATGAGGAATTTTTTCATGCTACCCCTACCTTGTCAATGCTACCACATTTTGTTGCAAGTATGGATGTGTTTGGTGGTGTTGTAATTAATGTTTTCATTGATGTCAACACTATAAAGGTTGAGTAAGTTATGTATTTTCCAAGTGCTTTTGAGAAAATTTGGGAAATAGTGAAAGTTGTGTTGAAGTGTGGTCTGAGCGTGCTCCGGTATTGTGGTACGCATTTTCTCTATGTTCATCCATTGACTATGCGGATATGTAGGTGTGTTCATAAGCTTAAATGGATTGTATATTCCATGTTTCATCTTTTGGTTCGATGGAGAATTAAAGTTATGTTCATCGATGTGTGGATTGATTTGTCAGAGTTATCTGGTTATTGACTGGGAGAATTTTTTTGGCTTTGTAGTCCTCTAGTAATTGGTTTCAGATCTTGCGGACCTGGGAGATTACTCTTTCTTATGTTTTCTATGTTCTGACAAAATTTCTTGTGGTTTAGTTCTCTGAAAGACCTGCCCCATAGCTCCTGTGTTTTTGTTGGTTGTCCTAGTTGAACTGGTAAAGTGTTCTTTGCGAATTAAGTTTGTTGAAGTTGTTTCGGATGTATCTGGGTTATTCTCAGAGATGGTAAAATGACTAGTGAAGCATGTTGAGAAATCCGTGTGTGATTATCTTTCTGGTGATGTGTGTAATTCAAAGATCATCAGTGTTTTCATTACGTTTGGCTGACCTACTGTTTACACATTATATTATGCTTTTGCATCGATTTAATAAAGCATGTGTGTGATCCAAGATGTTATTTGGGTCCTAAATTAAATATCTATTTAGTGCTCTCACATTCTTATCCACCATGGGAATGTTGAGTAGCTGACCTAGTTTGAATTTATAATTTGAATTTGTATTGCCAACCTTGGTGAATATTTCTAAGGTTGAAGATACTATAAAAGAAAGTTAAGCTGTGGAAAAATTTTCATCCATCCATCATTTGATCTAACCAAGAGAAGAGTGTGCAAACAAGTGAAAAAAGTAAAGTTTGGAAGAGTGAATTGTGGCAGCACTACTTCATTATATTCATAATCTTCTGATTAAGTTGTAAAGTGTGTGTAACTCCTAGTGGTGGATCTTTATCTATTTCTTTATATTTTTCTATAGGCAGTGAGCCTCTCTTTCTGGATAGTGAATCCTAAGATAGTGAGCCCTTAATCTAGGTAGTGAGCCTTTCTATCTGGGCAATGAGCCTATGTATCCGGTATTGCATTACTACTATATTGTGAGTTAATCTTCACCGTGGTTTTTCCCTCATTAGGGTTTTCCACATAAATATGGTGTCTCTGGTGTTGTGTTTCTATTATTTGCATTTCATGTTCATACTCAATAGAAAACTGAAGTTAAAGTGGAATTGATTAAGTTAAGAGGTAAAGAATCAGATACAACTGATTCACCCCCCTCTCAGTTGTCTTATGCATTTCAACACATTTTGCATACATGTCTAGGAAAACATTATTGTCAAACAATTCACACACCTTGTCCATGCTTCCATTTTGAGCTTATCTTTCAATCATGGCATGCCACATAACCATATTTATTTAATGCATTCCATTTCTATGAAGCATTTTTTCACACTACCCCTACCTTTTCAAACCTACCGAATTGGCAAGGTAGGGGTAGTGTGAAAAAATTCCTCATAGAAATGGGGTCTCATGGTGATTTCGATAGGGTTGAAAAGGTAGGGGCGATGTGAAAAAATGTCTCATAGAAAATGGGTCTCACAGTGATGTACATCACTATGAGACCCAATTTCTATGAGGCATTTTTTCACACTTCCCCTACCTTGTCAATGCTACCACATTTTGCATACATGTCTAGGAAAACATTATTGTCAAATAGATTACATGCCTTGGGCATGCTTCCATTTTTCCTATCTTGCAATCATGACATGCCACATGACCAAATTTCTTTAAGGCATTCCATCCAAAAAAATCATGTGAGCATTGGCAAGCTGGTGACCTCACCATCTTTCCAATGCGGTAAGGTTGACAAGGTAGGGGTAGTGTGAAAAAATGCATCATAGAAATTGGGACTCACAGTGATGTAACACTAGATTTCCAATGTGGTAGGGTTGACAAGGTAGGGGCAGCATGAAAAAATGCCTCATAGAAATGGGGAAATAGTGGAGAGAAGGCTTAGAATACCTTGTAGGTAGACTAATCAAGGAAACATTTAAAACATATCACAAAATTAGTGATGAGGTAAATTTAGAAATAGAGATGAAACCAAAATAGATTCAAGGATCTATCAATGTGGGAGGAGTATATTCCAATTTTGTAGAGACATGTATGGAAAATTTGGTAGCATAGACAATGCACATCACCATGAGACCCCATTTCTTTGAGGCATTTCTTCAAACAATTTATTTCCTTGTCTATGTTGTTTGATAAAATTCTTTGGTAGACATGTATGGAAAATTTGGTAGCATAGACAAGGCAATCAACTACTTGGTATAACTATTTGAAAAAATACCTCAATGAGATATGTCCTCGTGGACTAGAATGATTGAAGGATGTGCACAAAATAGATTTATTGAAAATGCTTTAGAAAATTTCAAGCATATGCAATTTTTAGGTGTAAAACCAAATTCAACAACATTTTCCAACATCCCACATGCCTATACCAAAATGAAAGCTTTGGAGAGCGATATGCACATCCATAGTAAAGGATTGATAAATGATGTATTATTTTACTTATAACTTTTGTCATATATATGTGTATACAAAATGCGGAAGCATACACAAGGTAAGTCAATTGTTTAACAAAATGCCTCAAAGAGATGCCATTTAAAAATGTAATTGGCAAGTGTAAAGAATTGTGTAATTTAAAATATGCATTGACAAGCTAAGGTTATAATGACAAACAAACAATGATCAACACGAAATATGCAAAATAAAAAAATCAAAGCAAGCCAAAATAGAATGAAAGAAAATGTGTAAATAATTCACATACCTAAAACACCAGAGTTTTGAATGAAGGAGTTCTACCCAATTACGTAGACTTTGCTTCTTCTTTCTTCAAACTCCTCAACAATTTGACTTTTTCAAAAGCTTGTTCCCCTCCAAACTTCAATTGTATATCACTCTTGAATGGAATTTAGACTTGAATTGATATTATATGCCTTTCAACATGAACACTCTACTATTTCATGCAAAGGTGGTGGAATGTGAAAAACTTGCATGCACACTTCACAAAATCATAAAAAAGCTTTTTTTTGTCAAAACATGTGCATAACCAAGAGAATATGCAAAATGTGGGCCTTGAGATCACAATTATATTGAGTTTTTTACCAATTTTAGAGCAAGAAAAAACGTTCCCACATTATAATGCACCCATGTTATGTCTTGCTAAAATAAAAACAATATCTCTACTACTTCAAAACACGCTTGCATTATGAGAAAGTTGATTTTTTACATGTTTCTTCTCTCTCTTTCTCTCTATCCTCTACCCTCTACACTTAAAACCCTTAAACCATCTACCCTTTATCTCTCTCTGACTCCCTCCCTCTCTCTTTCAAGCCTCTCCTCATACCCATTCTCCATCTCTCAAGTCTCTCTCACTCTTTCACTTACTCCTATCTCTATCCCCTCTACCCTCTACACTTAACCATTAAAACCTATACCCTCTACCCTCTACCCTTAACCCTCTCTCTCTCATTCACTTCAAGTCTCTCTCTCCTACCCCCTCTCTCTCTCTCAAGTCTCTCTCTCTGACTAACTCACTTTTTCTATCTCTCTCCTCTCTACCCTCTGCCCTCTACCCTCTACCCTTAACCCTCAAACCCTCTACCCCTACCCTCTATCTCTCTCCCACTCCCTCTCTCTCTCTCAAGTCTCTCCCTCTTACCCCTTCTCCCTCTATCATGTATCTCTCTCTCACCCACTCACTCCTTCTATCTCTCTTCCCTCTACCCTTAACCATATACCCTTTACCATTAACCCTTAAACCCTTAAAACCTCCACCCTCTACCCTCTATCTCTCTCTCACTCCCTCCCTCTCTCTCTCACTCCCTCCCTCTCTCTCTCAAGTTTCTCTCTCCTACCCCCCTCTCTCTCTCTCTCCCCTCTACCACCATTAACCCTATACACTAAACCCCTAACCATTAAACCGTAAACCCTTAAACCCTCTACCCTAGCTTACCAATTTTATGATACTAGCAATGTAGTGGCCTATTTGAAAAAATGGGTCCAAGAAATGGGGTCTCCCGATGATGTAAATCATCGGGAGACCCCATTTCTTGGACCCATTTTTTTCAAACAGGCCAAGTTAGGTTGTCAATTTCACTTAATTAGCAAGCTAGTGGGGTCTCTCTCTCTCTCCCATCTACCCTTAACCCTTAATCCTCTACCCTCTATCTCTCTCCCACTCCCTCCCTCTCTCTCTATCACTCACTTCCTCTATCTCTCTCCCCTCTACCCTTAACCCTAAACTCTCTCTCTCTCAAGTTTCTCCCTCCTACCCTCTCTCCCTCTCTCAATTCTCTCTCTCTCTCTCAGTCACTCCCTCTATCTCTATCCCCTCTATCCTTAACCCTAAACCATTAACCCTTAAACATTGAACCTCTCTCTCTCTCTCTCTCTCTCTCTCTCTCTCTCCTCTACCCTTAACCCTTAAACCCTCTACCCTCTACCCTTAACTATCTACCCTTAAACCATCTACCCTCTACCCTCAACTCAATACCCTCTACCCTCAACCCTCAACCCTAATCCCCCAACCCTAAACCCTCTACCCTCAACCTTAAACTATCAACCATCAACCCTTAAACCCTCTACCCTTAACCCAATACCATCTACCCTCAACACTAATACCTCAACCTAATACCCCCAACCCTCAACCCTTAAACCCTAATCCCTCAACCCCTATACCCTCTACCCTATACATTGTACCCTCAAACCTTTAACCCTAAACCCTTAATCCCTCTACCCTATACCTTAAACCCTCAACCCTCAATTCTCAACCCTCAACCCCCAATTATTAAACCCTCTACCCTAAACCCTTAAACCCTAATTCCTCAACACCTATACCCTCTACCCTATACATTGGACCCTCAACCCTAATCCATCAACCCTATACCCTCAACTCTCTACCCTCAACCTTAAACTCTCAACCCTCAACCCTTAAAACCTAGACCCCTAAATCATGTACCCTCTACCATTAACCCAATACCCTCTACCCTTAACCCTAATCTCTCAACCCTTAAACCCTTAAACCCAAGTAAACTCTCTACCCTCAACCCTTAAACCCTAAACCCTTAAACACTAATCCCTCGATACATATACCCTCTACCCTATACATTGAACCCTCAACCCTAATCCCTAAACCCTATACCATCAACCCTATACCTTCAACCTTAAACCCTCAACCCTTAAACCATAAAAACTTAAACCCTCTACCCTCTACCCTATACATTAAACCCTCAACCCTGAATTCTCAACCCTCAAACCTTAATCCCTCAACCTTGAATTCTTAAACTCTAAACCCTCAACCCTTATACCCTCTACAATATACATTGGACCCTACACCCTAATCCTTAAACCATATGTACCCTAAACCCTAATCACTCAACCCTATACCCTCAACCCAATACCCTAAACCATCAACCCTATAGGTTCTCAACCCTATACCCTCAATTATCAACCCTCTACCCTATACATTGGATCCTCAACCCTCATATATCTTTGTCCCTCCCTCCTCTTCTCTCCTTCTCTCTATCTCACTTCTCCCTCCATCTCTCCCTCCATCCATCCCTCCCTCTCTACTCTAATCTGTCAACCCTTAAATCCTTAAACACTCAACCCTAAACCATCAACCCTTAAACTATAAACCCTTAAACCCTCTACCCTCTACCCTTAAACCAATACCCTCTACCCTCAACCCTAATCTCTCAACCCTTAAAACCTTAAACCAAAGTAAACTCTCTACCCTAATCCCTCAACACTCAACCCTTAATCCCTCAACCCTTAAATCCTCTACCCTCAACCCTTAAAGACTAATCCTTCAACCCCTATACCCTCAACCCTATACAATGGACCCTAATCCCCTCAACCCTCAACCCTCTACCCTCAACCTTAAACCACCAACCCTCAACCCTTAAACCCTCTACCCTCTACCCTCTACCCTATACATTAAACCCTCAACCCTCAATTCTCAACTCTCAACCCTTAATCCCTCAACCCTCAACCCTTAAACCCTCAACCCTCAACCGCTATACCCTCCACCTTGTATATTAGACCCTCAACCCTAATCCTTCAACCATATACCTTCAAACCTATACCCTAAACCGTCTACCCTCTACCCTCTACCCTCAACCCTAAAACCTCAACCTTAAACCCTAAACCCTTAAACCTTCTACGCTCTACCCTAATCCCTCAACCCAATATGCTAAACAATCAACCCTATACCCGCAATTCTCAACCATCTACCTTATACATTGGATCCTCAACCCTCATATATCTTTGTCCCTCTCTCCTCTTTTCTCCTTCTCTCTATATCACTTTTAACTCCATCTCTCCCTCCCTCCATCCCTCCCTCTCTACCCTAATCCCTCAACCCTATACCTTCAACCCTTAAACCCTTAAACACTAAACCCTAAACCCTAAACCCTAAACCCTCAAGCCTCAAGCCTCAAGCCTCAAGCCTCGACCCTTAAACCCTCTAACCTCTACCCTCAAACCAATACCCTCTACCCTCAACTCTTAAACTCTTAAATGCAAGTAAACTCTCTACCCTAATCCCTCAACCCTCAACCCTTAAACCTTAAACCCTAAACCCTAAACCCTTAAACCCTAATCCATCAACCCCTATACACTCTACACTATATATTGGACCTTGAACTCTAATCCCTCAACCTTATACCCTCAAATTTGTACCCTCAACCCTCAACCCTTAAACCCTCTACCCTATACATTAAACCCCTAACCCTCAATTATCAACCCTCGACCCTTAATCCCTCAACCCTCATCCCTTAAACCCTAAACCCTCAACCCATATACCCTTTACCCTATACATTGGACCCTCGACCCTAATACTTCAACCATATGTACCCTCAACCCTAATCCCTCAACCCTATACCCTCAACCCAATACCCTAAACCATCAACCCTATAAGTTCACAACCCTATACCATCAATTCTCAACCCTCTGCCATATACATTGGATCCTCAACCCTCATATATCATTTTCCCTCCCTCCTCTTCTCTCCTTCTCTCTATCTCAATTCTCCCTCCATATCTCCCTCCCTCCCTCCCTCCCTCTCTACCCTATACCCTCAACCCTTAAACACTCACCACTAAACCCTAATCCCTCAGCCCTCAACCCTTAAACCCTAAACCCTTAAACCATCTACCCTCTACCCTCAACCCTCTACCCTCAACCCTAATCCCTCAGCCCTTAAACCCTTAAACCCAAGTAAACTCTCTACAGGTATCCCTCAACCCTCAACCCTTAATCCCTCAACCCTTAAGCCCTAAACCCTCAACCCTCTACCCTCTACCCTCAACCCTTAAACCCTAATCCCTTAACCCCTATACCCTCTACCCTATACAATGGACACTCAACCCTAATCCCTCAACCCTATACCCTCAACCCTCTACCCTCAACCTTCAACCCTTAAAACCTCTACCCTCTACCCTATACCCTATACATTAAACCCTCAAACCTCAATTATCAACCCTCAACCCTTGACCCTTAAACCCTAAACCCTCAACCCATATACCTTCTATCCTATACATTAGACCCTCAACCATAATCCTTCAACCATATACCCTCAAAACTATACCCTAAACCCTCTACCCTCTACCCTCAACCCTAAACCCTCAACCATGAACCCTTGAACCCTAAACCCTTAAACCTTCTACCCTCAACCCTCTACCCTAATCCTTCAACCCTATACCCTCAACCCAATACCCTAAACCATCAACCCTATAGGTCATCAACCCTATACCCCCAATTCTAAACCCTCTACCCTATACATTGGAACCTCAACCCTCATATATCTTTGTCCCTCCCTCCTCTTCTCTCCTCTCTATCTCACTTCTCCCTCCATGTCTCCCTCCACCCATTCCTCCCTCTCTATCCTAATACCTCAACTCTATATCCTCAACCCTTAAACCATTAAACACTCAACCCTAAACCCTAAAACCTAAACCCTAAACCCTCAACCCTTAAATCCTCTACCCTCTACCCTCAACCCAATACCCTCTACCCTCAACACTAATCCCTCAACCCTAATCTATTAACCAATGAGCCCAACTAAAATCTCTACCCTAATCCCTCAACCCTCAACCCTCTACCCTTAATCCCTCAATCCTTAAACCCTCAACCCTCAACCCTCTACCCTCCACCCTCAACCCTTAAACCCTAATCCCTAAATACCTATATTCTCTACCCTATACAATGGAACCTCAACCCTTAAACCCTAATCCCTCAATACCTATATTCTCTACCCTATACAATGGACCCTCAACCCTAATCCCTCAACTCTATAACCTCAACCATCTACCCTCAACCTTAAACCCTCAATGTTAAACCATCAACCCTCAACCCTTAAACCCTCTACCCTCTACCCTATACATTAAACCCTCAACCCTCAATTCTCAACCCCCAACCCTTAATCCCTCAACCCTTAACCCTTAAACCCTAAACCCTCAACCCCTATACCCTCTACCCTCAACCCTTAACCATCAACCCTAAAACCTTAAACCATAAACCCTTAAACCTTATACCCTCTACCCTCAACCTTAATCCCTTAACCCTATACCCTCAACCCAATACCCTAAACCATCAACCCTATAGTTCCTTAACCCTGTACCCTCAATTCTCAACCCTCTAACCTATACATTTGATCCTCAACTCTCATATATCTCTATCCCTCCCTCCTCTTCTATCCTCTCTATCTCACTTCTCCCTCCATCTCTCCCTCCCTCCATCCCTCCCTCTCTACCCTAATACATCAACCTTATACCCTCACCCCTTAAAGCCTTAACACTCAACCCTAAACCCTAAGCCCTCAACTATCAACCCTTAAACCCTCTACCCTCTACCCTCTACCCTCTACCCAATACCCTCTACCCTCAACCTTCAACCCTAATCCCTCAAACCTTAAACCATTAAACCCAAGTAAACTCTCTACCTAAATACCTCAACCCTCAACTCTTAATCCCTCAACCCTTAAACCCTAATACCTCAACCACTATATTGTCTCCCTATACATTGGATCCTCAACCCTAATCCCTCAACCTTATACCCTCAATCCTCTACCCTCAACCCTTAAACCCTAAGCCCTAAACCATTAAGCCCTCTACCCTCTACCCTACAAATTAAACACTCAACCCTCAATTCTCAACCCTCAACCCTTAATCCCTCAACTGTCAACCCTTAAACTCTAAACCCTCAACCCCTATACCCTCTACCCTATAAATTGGATCCTCAACCCTAATCCCTCCACCATATACCATCAAACCTATACCCTAAACCGTCTACCCTCAACCCTTAACCCTCAACCCTAAACCCTTAAACCTTCTACCCTCTATATCCTCAACCCTGATCCCTCAACCCTATACCCTCAACCCAATACCCTTAACCATCAACCCTATAGGTCCTCAACCCTATACCATCAATTCTCAACCCTCTATCCTATGCATTGGATCCTCAAACCTCATATATCTCTATCCATACTATTGGTCTTGTTGTTGCACCAAAATATCGACAGTCAATGCCAGATATAAGAGTTAGTTAAGATCCACAGGAGGCGGTTATACCATGTTGCGAACCCGAAGGGAGATGCTGGTGGTTAGTCCAACAATCCCCCCTCAGAGTCACCTAAGGGGTTCGAACCCGTGACCTTCTCTAATACCAATTGTTGGCCTTGTTGTTGCACCAAAAGATCGACCTGTCAATGCCTGATACAAGAGTCAATTAAGATCCATGGGACACAATTAAACCATGTCGCGAACCCGAAGGGAGATGTTGGCGGTTAGTCCAATACATCCCTCCTCTTCTCTCCTCTCTCTATCACTTCTCCCTCCACCTCTCCATCCATCCCTCCCTCCCTCTCTACCCTAATCCCTCAACCCTAAACCATCAACCCTTAAACACTCAACCTTAAACCCTAAACTCTTAAACCCTCTACCCTCAACCCAATAACCTCTACCATAAACCCTAATCCCTCAACCCTAATGCCTCAACCCTTAAACCTTTAAACCCAAGTAAAATCTCTACCCTAATCCCTCAACCCTCAATCGTTAATCCCTCAACCCTCAACCGTTAATCCCTCAACCCTTAAACCATCTACCCTCTACCCTCAACCCTCAACCCTTAACCCTTAAACCTTAATCCCTCAACCCCTATACCCTCTACCCTATACATTGGACCCTCACCATAATCCCTCAACCCTATACCCTCAATCCTTTACCTTGAACCTTAAACCCTCAACCCTTAAACCCTAAACCCTTAAACCCTCTACCCTCTACCCTCTACCCTCTACCCTATACATGAAACCCTCAACCCTAAATTCTCAACCCGCAACCCTCAACCCTCAACCATTAAACCATAAACCATCAACCCCTATACCCTCTACCCTATACATTGAACACTCAACACTAATCCTTCCACCATATACCCTAAAACCTATACCCTAAACCCTCTACCCTCAACACTAAACCCTTAAACATTCTACCCTCAACCCTATACCCTCAACCCAATGCCCTAAACCATCAACCTTATAGGTCCTAAACCCTCTACCCTATACATTGGATCCTCAACCCTCATATATCTCTATCCCTCCCTCCTCTTCTCTCCTCTCTATCTCACTTCTCCCTCCATATCTCCCTCTCTACCCTAATCACTCAACCCTATACACTCAACCCTTAAACCCTTAAACACTTAACCCTAAACCATCAACCCTCAACGCTTAAACCCTAAACCCTTAAACCCTCTACGCTCTACCCTCAACCCAATACCCTCTACCCTCAACCTTTAAACCCTTAAACACAAGTAAACCCTCTACCCTATACATTGGAACCTCAACTCTAATCCTTCAACCATATACCCTCAAAACTATCCCTAAACCCTCTACCCTCAACCCTTAACTCTTAAATCCTAAACCCTTAACCCTTGTACCCTCAACCCTAATCCCTCAACCCTATACCCTCTACCCAATACCCTAAAACATCAACACTATAGGTCCTCAACCCGACACCATCAATTCTCAACCCTATACCCTATACATTGGATCCTCAACCCTCATATATCTTTATCCCTCCCTTCTCTTCTATCATTCTCTCTATCCCACTTCTCCCTCCATCTCTCCCTTCATCCATGATGTAGGACCATCCAGTGGTGTAAGGGAAATCCTACATCACCCAAAAATTTATTTACTTTCATTTATCTTTTTGTAGATGTTGTTGCATTTCTGGATACCCTTTTCGTCGAAGAAGAAATCCCAACTTTCAAAACTGCTTTTCTGCTTTTCCTACTCAACTGCTATTTTTAGTAGGTGTGAATTTGAAGGCATAAGGATGCAAAAATTTAAGGGAAGCTTCAAGATAGAAAAATAAGTACTTTGGCGAAAGAATCGGGTCAAGATCATTCTCGGTTTGAAATTTATTCAAGTTTTAGTTTCTACTTTTTGCCCTATAAAATCTTCGTAGCCAATTTTTAGGTACTTAGAGGCTTTGGATGGGCCCAAAAATTGGTGAAAAATAAAAGTGGATGGCAATTAGGCCCCAGTTTCAGAAAAGGTATTAGGAATGAAGATCTGATTGTCAGATCTTAAGTTAGGGCTCCTAGAAGTTGGTGCATAATGAGAATGTTGTTTTTGGCTCCAAATCGCAAAAGGGGCTCCAAATCGTAAAAGGGGCTATTTATGGGCTAGTTTCTGATTTTTTTTTAGTTTTTGAGGAAGAAGATCGCATACTGGGAAAAGGGGAATTTCTATAGTTTTTGTAATTTGCATGTATTGCAGAACACAAGTATTTGGGATCCTCTGCATGTAAGAATTTCATTATTCTGAATATAATAATATTCCCTGGTTTTGTGTGTGGATTTTTGTGACTCAGGTTGGCACCCTCATCAAGTGGTATCAGAGCTGGTTGTTCTTGAGCGTGTGGATAGATCATCGATCATGAGGCAATTCATAACAGGACTATGGTTGTGGGTTCGAGATATTCAAGATGCCTCTAAGAGTGATGCATGGTAGGCGAGGTAGTGTCGGAGGTGCCAGAAATGTTGGTGGAAGAGATCCATTAGCGGTCGAGGGTTTCAAAGCCCTCTAGAGACAAATTGATACATTGTAGGAAGAGTTGAGAAGAGGGGTAAACTCAAGAAGAAGAGAAGAAAGTGAGGATGAAGAAGAAGTGGAAGATTCAGATGTAGAAAAGGAAGAAGAAGTGATTGATCAAGATCAAATGTGACTGATAAGGGTCATTTTGAAGATTGGAAAAAGACCTAGAGTAGAAGTTCCTAGTTTTTCTGGAAGTCTGAATCCGAAAGAGTTGATCGACTGGATCAACGAGTTGGAAGAGTATTTCGAGTATGAAGAAGTAGAGGACCCATATTGGGTTAAGTTTGCAAAAACGAAGCTAAAGGGCCATGCCAATATCTGGTGGAAAGAGGTCCAACTAGAAAGAAATAAGAGAGGAAAAGGAAAGATTGCCAGATGGGATCGCATGGTGGAGAAACTGAAGAAGCAGTTCATACCAGTGGACTATGAGTTAGATCTACTGAAGAAATTGCAAGGGTTGAAGCAAGGAAATAGATTTGTGAAAGAATACATAGAATATTTTCATAAGACGATCATCAGAACGGGACATGTCGAGGCCAACAAGGAGAAGGTAGCCTGTTATCTTAATGGGTTATGACAAAGCATTCAAGAGGAGCTAAGCCTAGTCAAAATCATCACCATTGAGGATGCATACCAATTTTCTTAGAGATTTGAAGAGAAGCAGAAAAAAAGATTTGACAACAAGCAAAAAGGAAGAGGAGGTCAAAGTGGAAGGGGTAGTGGAAGATCTTCTGGAAGCCGAAATAAGGATAAGAAGAAAAATGAAGATCTGGGTACCAGTCGAAGCCAAAAGAATGACAACTTCTACCACCCTTGTGATCAAAACAATGGTGATCAAAGAGGTAGAGGACAAGGAAGATCTAGGAAAGGAACCAGAAGAGGTGGTTTTAGAGAAACTTGTTTCCGGAGTGGTGAAGAATGGCATCAAGCCTATGAATATCCACAACACCAAGGAAGGACAGACAAAAGGCTAGAAGGTTGTGCAAGGGTTGCACATGCAAATGAGGAGGCTCAATCCGAGCATTCAGATGATGTTGAAAGGGGAGAAGCCCCAGTGGTTAGAAGAGCCCTAGTGACTGAAGAGAAGGAGCCAAAACAGAGGAAGAATCTATTCCATAAAAGGTGCAAGTGTGAAGATAAATCTTGTGATGTCATTATTGATAGTGGGAGCACCGATAATCTAGTGTCATAAGAGATGGTTACGAAGTTGAAGCTAAAGAGGGAAACGCATCCACATCCATATCGGATTTCCTGGTTGCAAAAAGACCACAAAGTTTTGGTCAATGAGTAGTGCCTAGTGAAGTTCAAGATCAAAATCTATCGTGATGAGGTACTCTATGATATCATCCCCATGGATGCATGTCACATGTTGTTGGGGAGGTCTTGGCAGTTCAACATGTGAGCTATACATGATGGCCATGCAAACACTTATTCCCTGATGAAGGATGGATTCAACCATAAGTTGAAACCCCTCGAAAGGCCAAAGAAAAGGTATGTAGTAGTGCTAGAATTTGTTATGTTGATGGAAGAAAAAAATTAGAAGGCCTGAAGCATGAGCTTGTGTGTTATGCATTAATTCCTAGAATGGATAAGGAGGATAGTGAGAAGGTGCCAGTAGAAGTTTTTGGGTTATTGAATGAGTTTTAGGATATTGTTTCTGATAATGTACCTAAGGGTTTACCACCAGTGAGGAAGATCAGTCATTAGATTGACTTGATCCTTGGAGCTAGTTTGCCAAATAAGGCAGCTCACAAAATGACTCCGACAGAAAATGAGGAGTTGAATAGACAAGTTCAGGAGTTGTTGAGAAAGGGTTTGATTTGGGAGAGCCTGATTCCATGTGCAGTACCTGCGGTACTAGCACCAAAGAAGGATGGGGAGTGGAGGATGTGTACAAACTCCCGGTCCATAAACAAGATAACGATCAAGTATAGATTTTCCCTGCCAAGGATGGATGACCTGATGGACTGTTTGAGTGGAGCTCAACACTTCACAAAGATTGATCTGAAGAGTGGATATCACAAGATCCAGATTCGAGAGGGGGATGCATGGAAGACCACCTTCAAGACTAAAGAGGGCCTATACGAGTGGTTAGTCATGCCTTTTGGGCTAACCAAAGCACTAAGCACATTCATGCAGCTCATGAATGAGGTACTTAAAAGAGTTTCTAGGAAGTTTTGTTATTATGTATTTAGATGATATTTTGATATTCAGTAAGTCACTGGATGAGCATATAATGCATATAGGTAGAGTTTTTGAGAATTTATGAGAAGAAAAATTGTTGATTAATCTAAAGAAGTGTAGTTTTGTGAAGAAGGAGTTAGTGTACTTGGGGTTTGTTGTCTCGACAGAAGGTCTCAAGATGGACCCAAAGAAGGTGAAGGCTATTTTGGAATGGCCTACCCCAATAATTGCTATTGAGGTGAGATATTTCCATGGTTTGGCCAATTTTTACATAAAGTTTATTAGAAACTTCAGTAGTATTTGTGCACCCCTAACTGAAACAATGAGAGGGGATAGGAAAGAGTTCAAGTGGAGCACTGGAGCAAAAAAGAGTTTTGATCTATTGAAGCAGAAGGTGACAAAACAACCTGTTTTGGCCCTTTCGGATTTCAATAAGGTGTTTCAGGTGGATTGTGATGCCAATGGTTGTGCCATTGGAGTAGTGTTAAGCCAAAAAGGTAAGCTCATTGCCTATTTCAGTGAAAAGCTAAATGATGCAAAGAGAAAGTACTATGTATATGATCAGGAATTTTATGCAATAGTTCAAGCATTAAAGAAATGGAGGCATTATTTGTTGCCAAAGGAATTTTTTCTGTATACTGATCATCAAGCATTACAGTACCTAAGTAGTTAGGGAAGATTAAATCAGAGGCATATAAAATGGGTAGAATTTTTGTAGAGTTATACCTTTGTTTTAAAGCATAGGAGTGGGAAGTCGAATAGGGTTGTAGATACCTTAAGTAGGAGGCATACATTGATGAAAAAAATGCAGATCGAGGTGGTTGGGTTTAGTGAACTCAAGACATTGTATCTGAAAGATCCTGATTTTGCAGAGGCTTGTAAAGCCTGCAAGGAGCCTGTTACAGTTGATAGGACAAAGTGGGTGGATTTCATAATTCAAGATGGCATGTTGTTTAAGGGAAGTCAATTGTGTATTCCAAGGAGCTCCATGAGGGAGAGCCTGATAAAGGAGAAGCATAGTGGGGTAATGGAAGGACACTTTGGTCGAGATAAGACCATTGCCATTATTATTGGCCTCAGTAATCACATGATGTGAAGAAGTTTGTGCAGAGTTTCAAGGTATGACAAATGGCGAAAGGAGTGAGCCAGAATACAGGGTTGTATTAACCCTTGTACTAGAGAGGTTGTGGGAGGATATAAGTATGGACTTTGTTCTTGGTTTTCCAAGTACATGAAGAGGAAATGATTCAATATTTATGGTAGTTGACAGGTTTTCGAAGATGGCACATTTTATCCCATGCCAGAAGACCCATGATGCAGTCCAGATTGCTGACTTGTTCTTTAGAGAGGTGGTGAGGCTACATGGTTTGCCAAAGAGTATAGTCTTAGATCGTGACACCAAATTTGTTGGATACTTTTGGAGGAAATTGTGGAAGAAGTTGAAAATGGAGTTGAAGTTCAATTATGCACACCATCCGCAGACTAATGGGCAGACCGAGGTTGTGAACAGAAGTTTGGGTAGCCTAATGAGATGCTTGGTAAGAGAAAAAACCAAAGGATGGGACTTGATCTTACCCTAGGTAGAATTTTCTTACAACAATTATGTCAATAGAAGCACTGGTAGATCACCATTCCAGATTGTGTATGGAGGTAGTCCCAAGACTGCTCCAGAATTGAGAAACATGGACCAAGAGAAGAAGACAAGTGTCGAAGCCGAAGACTTTGCAGAGCACATCAAGAATATACATGAAAAGGTGAAAGAACATATTAACAAGATGAATATGCAGTATAAGGCTAAGGAAGATCAGAAGAGGATGTATAAGGAGTTTTAGATTGGTGATGAATTGATGGTCCACTTGAGGAAAGAAAGGTTTCTAGTGGGAACCTATAACAAATTGAAGATGAAGAAGTTCAGTCCCTGTAAATTTTTGAAGAGGCATGATTCAGGGAACACATATGAGGTAGAGTTTCTGGATGGATTCAACATTTCCCTTGTGTTCAACATTGTAGATTTGACAGAGTATCATGAGGGTGGCATAGAGGAAGTACCAGCAATGGAACAGTGTGGCATTCCAACACCTACTTCAGAGAAGGAGGATATTGAAGCAATCTTGGATAGTCATGTGGGAAGGAGTACCAGAAATAAGTAGTATGAAGAACATCTGGTGAAGTGGAGAGGAAGGCTTGTGGAAGATTCATCTTGGTTTTCTAAGGTAGAGGTTGGTTGTTTGGGTTTTCTTCAACCATCTGAGATGTGGTGGGGTCACTTCTCAAATTACCCTAGATGTTTGATGCAGAAGCATCCAGTGGTGTAAGGGAAATCCTACATCACTGAAAAATATCTTTACTTTTATTTAGCTTTTTGTAGATGTTGTTGCATTTCTAGATACCCTTTTCATCGAAGAAGAATTCCCAACTTTCAGAACTAGTTTTCTGCTTTTTCTGCTCAACTGCTATTTTTAGCAAGTGTGAATTTGAAGGCGTGATGACACAAAAATTTAAGGGAAGCTTCAGGACAAAAAAATAAGCACTTTGGCGTAAGAATCAGCTCAAGATCATTCCCGGTTTGAAATTTATTCAAGTTTCAGTTTCATCTTTTTGCTTAATAAAATCTTTGAAGAAAAATTTTGAGGTACGTAGAGGCTCCGGATGGGCCCAAAAACTGGCAAAAAATGAAAGTGGCTGGCCTTTAGGCCGCACTTTCCAAAATTGTATTATGAATGAAAATACAATGGTCAGATCTTAAGTTAGGGCTCCTAGAAGTTGGTGCATAATTAGAATGTTGTTTTTGGCTCCAAATCGTAAAAGGGACTATTTATGGGCTAGTTTCTGATTTTTTTGAGTAGTTTTTGGGGAAGAAGACCACATACTATGAAAAGGGGAATTTTTGTAGTTTCTTTAATTTGCATGTATTGTAGAACTCAAGGATTTGGGATCCTCTGCATGTAAGAATTTCATTATTCTGAATATAATAATATTCTCTAGTTTTGTGTGTGGATTTTTGTGACTCGGGTTGGCACCCTCATCAATCCATCCCTCCCTCTCCACCCTAATCCCTCAACCCTAAACCATGAACCCTTAAACAATCAACCCTAAATCCTAAACCCTTAGCCCTTAAACCCTAAAATCTTCAACCCTCTACCCTCTACCCTCAACCCAATACCCTCTACCCTCAATCCTAATCCCTCAACCCTTAAACCTTTAAAGATAATTAAAATCTCTACCCTAATCCCTCAACCCTCAACCCTTAATCCGTCAACCCTTAAACCCTCAACCCTCTACCCTCTACCCTCAACCCTTAAACCCTAATCCCTCAACCCCTATACCCTCTACCCTATACATCGGGCCCTCAACCTTAATCCATCAACCCTATACCCTCAATCCTCTACCCTCAACCTTAAACCCTCAACCCTCAACCCTTAAACCCTCTACCCTCTACCCTTACCCTCTACCCTCTACCCTATACATTAAACCCTCAACCCTCAATTCTCAACCCTCAACCCTTAATCCCTCAACCCTCAACCCTTAAACCCTAAACCCTCAACCCCTATACCCTCTACCCTATACATTGGACCCTGAACCAAATCCTTCAACCATATACCCTCAAGCCTATACCCTAAACCCTCTACCATCAACCATCAACCCTCAACCCTAAACCCTTTAACCCTAAACCCTTAAACCTTCTACCCTCAAACCTCAACCCTCAACCATATACCCTTAATCGAATACGCTAAACCTTCAACCCTACAGGTCCTCCACCCTAATCCCTCAACCCTATACCTTCAACCCCTATCCCTTTCTCTCTATCTATACCTTTATCTCTATCTATACATATCACCTCTCTCTCTGTCCCTCTCTCCTGCCCTCTCTAATTGTCTATATCTACCATCTCCTTCTTTCTACGTACCTCTCACTCAATCAATCCCTACGACTCTCTCTCAGTCCCTCTATCTCTCTCTCTCTCTATCTCCATCCCACTGCCTCTTCATCACTCCATCTCTCTCCCACTCCCTCTCTCTCCCTATCTCTCAAGTCTCTCCCTCCCACCCCCTCTCTTAGGCCTCTCCCTCTTTCACCTTACCTAGGTAACTCTCTCTCTCTCTCCCTCCCTCCTCTCTCTATCTATCCCTCCCACCCTACTTAGATAAGTCCCTCTTATGCCACACCCTCTCTCTCCCTCTCTCTTAGGTCACTCCCTCCCACACCATATCTCTCTCTCTCAAGTCTCTCACTCTCACAATCCTTCTCTCGCACTCCCTCTCTCTCACACTCTCTCACACTACCTATCTCTCAAGTCTCTCCCTCTCACCCCCCCTCATACTCTCAAGTATCTCCCTTTGGCATCCTACCTACATAACTCTCTCTTTCTCTCCCACTCTCTATCTCTCTCCCCCCTCTCTCTCAATTCCTCTCTCCCCCCCTCTTTCTCTCCCTTTATCCCTCCCACCCTACCTAGCTAAGACCCTCTCACTCCAACCCCTTCTCTCCCACTCCCTCTCTCTTAGTCTCTTCCTTCCACCCTATCTCCCTCTCTCAAGACTCTCTCTCACTACCTATCTCTCTCTTAGGTCTCTCCCTCCCTCTCTCTAAAGGCATACATACATACGCACATACATACGCACATACATACAAGAATAATATATATGTACATACAATCCTACATATGTAATAGCATACATATACATATGTACATACAATCTTACATACATACATACATAAATACATACATTCATTGATACATACATACATACATGCAAGCATACATACATACATTCAAGCATGCATACATACATGCATGCATGACATACAAGCATACATGCACATAAAAACATTCAAATGTATAAACATACATTCAATAGAGTAGAATTTAACATAAAGCAATCACATAACACAAGTGTGTTATAATGCTCTTGCGTTGTCTTGCTAGACATGTCTCGCACAAACACAAAAACCATGTGAAAACTAAGATATAACGTGAGTGTGTTATAATGTGCCCGCATTATAACACATTTTTGTTATAACGTGAGTGCTTTATAATGTGCTTGCATAATATCTTGCTTTGGGAATCCTCAAGCCTTGGGCTTGGTATTTCCTTTGGAATACCAACCCAAAGGCTTGGAGGTCCTTCCCAACAACCAGAGATGTGTTTTTTGAAATTCTACAATATTTGACATAATTAGGTTTGTGCTCACTATCAGGATTGCACGTGTTTCAATGCCAAACAAATTGAACACTTGAGTAGTGTTAGGCTCTCTCTTAACTATCCAATGATGTAATTTTTCACTTTTTGACAATTTTAATCCTTTGATCTATAATTTCTTTTGTTCGTGTCTCTTTTTTGGCAAAATGTGGTGTTTGGTGTTTTTTTCGTTATAAATTAACCATTCATCAAAATTTCAAATAAATTACATTTTTAGAAACTAGACTTCATTCTACAAATATTTAAAAAAAATCAATTAGTTTTCAAAATTTGTAGGGGTAGCACGACCAAAATTCTATTTTTTAGGAAGTGTCCACTTTGAAAATTAGTAAAAAATCAAATATTAATTAAAAAATTATCAGAAAAATCATGCATCAACTAAATACTGTTAGCTAAATTTTCACCAAAGCGATTTTTAAAATACTAAAAAAAATTTCATCGTGCTACGTTCCCACAAAAGTTGCTCTGTTATGTTTTTCTGACAAAAACAACATGAATTTTTGTGTATCCCTCTTTTGAACCCCTTAATCTCAACTATTTTCAAAATAAATTAGTATTTTAGAAAGTACACTTGGAGCACTATGATCCTTTTTTTTGTTGGATCTCAAAATTTTGAGTGTAACTATCCTCAATTTCACGTCCAAGGTCAGTATCTCTTGATTTCAAAAAAAAAAAGTGGTCACTTAAGCCCCCTTTTTGGACCCCCGTATTTTTTCACTTACCTTAACATAAATTTCTCATTGAACAAGAATGGAGAAGTGAGTCACAACCCTATGTTTTTTCCATCTCGCAACTTTTTGGTGCATTTTTTGTTCCAAACGTACGACCATATTGAAATGGAATGTTTGCTAAAAGTAGGGTTGTTATAAAATATGAAGGTGAACTTCAATACATTGTTTTGTTAGAATCTGCATAATAGAAAGTGCTCATTGAGCAAGAATTGAGAAGTGAGTCACAACCCTATTTTTTTCCATCTTGTAACTTTTTTGTATATTTTCTATTCCAAACGTATGGCGATATTGAAATTGAATTTTTTTTGAAACTAAGGGTTGTTGTAAAATATGAAGTTGAGCTTCAATACATTGTTTTGTTATAGTCTACATAACAAAAAGTGCTCATTGCATGTGCTTACATTTCTAAGTAATTTGACATAAATAATAAGACTTGAGGTGGCATTGCCTACCATTATTTGATGGCATTTGACATTGTTTATAATGAAATTTTATATGGCAACAAAAAGTGTTATGAAATTTGCAAGAACATAGTCATATTTTTTTAATTAAGAGGGGTAAATGATTTTGACCTGGAGCTATGAATTGGTGAGGTCACAAATGGGGGACCTCATCCCCAATATAAATTGTCAAAAACTACAGCCCAAAGGGATTCGAGCCTTGATGGGTTGAGATTAACAATACAACTTAACAATCACACCATACCACTATTGGTAGAAGACCGTAGTCTTCAAACATACCAAAATAATGTAATTCCACACCATAATTGTTCAATAATTACATGATCAAAGAATGAATGCAAAATGACTATTCTCAGCCTCTCTCATCCTCTCCTACACTATTTTTTATGTGCAATTGAGGAGACACTCAAATAAAATCTTATAGGCTTCTTTGGGTCCTTGGCACTAACGGTGGGATGATTCCACTTGCATGGATCCTCGCTATTGTACATATAACAAGAGGGTTCAAGGAAGCCTCTGCTTCAACCATTGCACTTTCAACACCTTTAGCCTGTAACAAACCCATCAATATAAATGACTACATTCAATAATTAAAATATGGATATAAGGAAAAGGCAACATCAGATCTAAGTGCAGAGAAAGAGAATCAGTTGGGGGAGAGATGAAAGTCTTATCTAAAAATGCAGAAAACTTTCATAACACATTTATATGTACCCGTGGAGGACAAATACAATTGGAAATAGATGAGAAGGAAAAGGAAAAATTAGATGGACCAAGAAATGTCACCAATAAGGTCAAGGCCCGATTTTATCACTTCTTTACCATAAATTGAAGGAAATTCAGAAATTGAGCATGCTAGTGTCAAGAATTGATAAAATTAGGTGTTGACCTTATTGGCTAGCTTGCTCACACCCACCACTTCCTTGTTCATCCTTTCCCTGTAACATCAAGAATGTTAACGTCACATCAAATTCAAATGCATGCAACTAATTCATTCAAAATATAAAAATACATGTTCAAAAGAATATTTCAAAATTACCCTTTCTTCCACTTTCTTCCTCTAAAGGAATGAGGGACGGTTTCTTTTCCAATATACTGTTAAAATCAACATATTTGTAACAAAAATCAAATTTTCTATATGAAATCACAAAGACACTCTAAATATGAGCAAAAAGCAACTGCAACAACACATAAAAGTATTCAAGATATTGAAAACTCTATCCAAGAAACGTCACCAATAAGATCAAGGCCTAATTTTTCCACTTTCTTGCTAGAAATTGAGAAATTGGAATCCTTTCATCCTATTACATCAATGTAGCAGGATAACAAGTTCCATATTTCTCAAAATTTCTACCCAGAAAAATGATCTCCTCCCCAAGCACCCTTCTTTGTTGCCCTATCGAGGAACATTTTCCTATCCCAAATGGACACTAAATTTCTCACACCCACCACTTCCTTGTCCATCCTTGCCCTGTAATGGTAGGAATGTAAATGCCATATCAAATTCAAATACATGCAACCAATTCATTCAAAATATCAAAATACACATTAAAAAATAGATTTCAAAATTACCCTTTCTCCCTCTTTCTTCCACTTTGCCTTTTAAAGTACACATCTTTGGTTGGTTGTAATATGTAAAAATGTTGCAAGTGTTATGAGACAGTTAAAGTTCAAAAATTTATTGCATCGTCTAGTGTAAGCAAGCATATATTTTTCAATCACAAGAAACAAAATTTTAAGGTGGACTTCCTTACATTCTTGGTGTGTAGGAAACACAAACTTTTAATCTAATTTTATCAATATTAGCCACAACATAGCACAAAGAATGATACCACATTTAACATGTCATCAACAAAAAATAATATATTTACAAATTCAAAGGGTTAAATAATAGAGAAAACTTTGTGTGGTGTTCAACACTTGTCCTCAAGGGTCAAATAAATCCTTATCTTCTATTAGTCCAAACTTTAAATCACTTTTCATGCATGAAAATAATCCCAACTATAGACATTTATCCTCCCGACAGATGCTCTCAAACTAGTTTTCTATCATTTTCTCATTAAATTCTTCTAAATTTTTTATGTGACACTGAAAAATAATAACTTAAACTATTCCCAAAACTATAAAAGTCAATTTCAATTTCTAATGAAATGTGGTATCTTTCTTCATCATGTACTACTAACTACAACTAACAAACAAACAAACAAAAAATTGAACTCAACTTAAAAAATCAACTTTTTCATAATGATTCAAGGTTACCACATTACCTAGGAATGTTCTTGCATTACTTTTGTTAGGAACATTGAGGCCTATAAATTTCCAAAATTTAATATTGTCATTGTAGTGGTTGGGGTACTTCCCCCTACTCTTCAATATTTGTTATCAAAATTTATTTTATATTGAGAACTAGAATTGATCCCTTCAATTGTGACTTGAACTATCTTACAACCCATTCTTATTTTGGGGTTGTAGTTAACTTGAGATTTTTGTGTCTCTTATTATGATATTGATAAAAAAACCCACTGAGACCAATATTTTGGCTTCCTCATCTTGTACCTTTAGGTCTTCCTCATATGCTTCTAAGCCATTTGACTTGTATTTTAATGATTTGATTTCTAGTTCAAGAGGAATTTCCTTAATTTTTCCACCAAAATAGGAGAGCAAGTCATCTTAGTGGAAATTGATCAACTAATTTTTTTAGTGTAGCTATTATCGTCTCATTTCCTTTAATATTTTGTGTTGGGATTTTTTGTTTAAGGATTCCTTAGGCTCAAATAATGATTTTCTAACCCATTTCATAATAATTTGTCTAGGATAGTCTATTTATATTTTTAGTGTAATGGATTTGTAATTTATAATGCCTAAAAAAGATTGGTTTAACCTCAATTTCTATCAACTAATTCTAGATCCCTATATTATATTCTAGTATAACTACATTTGATGAGGGATTGTACAAACATCTTCTTATACATACCCTTGTATAAACCCTAGAATCTCCCTACATAATTAATTCATCTAAGGTTTCAAAATTTTAAAGTGAGTTGCTAATCTACTCTAAGATTGTGTGGCACACTATTCTTCAAGAAGTTAGTAAATTCTAACACCTTCATTGTTAGCATTTAAGGATCAAGAGTTATATTAGCTAAAACTTGATTAAAAATTTAGGAAATTCAACTAGGTGATAGTCTATTGTGTAGCTTTTTAACTTGAAGCACATGAAAGTGGCATATATATTTTAAATTTTGAATTGATGTAAAATAATTAAAGGTAGAATTTTTAACATTTTTTATACATTGTTTTAAAATTTTAAATAAAAAATATTAGGTTATTTTTCAAAACTTGACACTTTTCATTAATTATTTAAAAGGTTCAAAAAATGATATCATCTCAAGAAACATTCTCTCCTTTAGGGCATCACATGTGTTTTAATTTATTTTTAAAATAGTATTTTTTTATATAAAAGGTGAGAGATCATTGATAATAATGTATTAATAAAAGTGAAACTAGGAATATATGGTGTCGTGGTTAGATGGCTAAGTTTGAGAGAGAGATGGAAAATTAAGGAAGAAGTTGAAGCATTGGTAGTTATTTGAGGAGACATCAATTTCAAAGTGGATATGGAGGAAGGAGTAGTAGGGGGTCAAGGATGGGGACTCCAAAATAGGAACCCAAGTGTCTTAAAAACCTCTAAGATCCTAGTTGATAAAGACTCCCCATGATAGCCGCTATGAGAGTGTAGGGCATGCATGAAAAATGCTATAAAACCGCTAATCAAACTACTCCACATATACTGAAAACAAAAGAAGTCACATGCCAATTATTTCTAATTTTATGAGGGAATAAATTCCCTAATTTGAGGCTCACCCATTATATCATCATAGGAAATGACAACTTGACTACAGACAATCAATGGTAGTAGAAAATCTTGAATGTACCCATAAGAAACTTTATTTGGGAAGTCTATATTCTACACCAAGTCCATGTAGTTATAGAGGAAATTAGAGATGATATCGAATTAGTAAAGTATCTTGGTTCCACCTTGAAGATTATCACCTAAAATGGCTTTGAAGGCCCTTTCCAACATGGGGGTAGTCTATAGAGAAAATGTGTGCTAGTAAGGTGGAATCAATTGGACCTAGAATGAGTAGTTATAGTCTTTATGGAAGCATGTAAATCATTCTTTTTATTTCCATCTCACCCCTTCTAATAGGATGTAGAGAAGAAAAGGAAGGATGACAATTGAAATAGTAAGAGACCATAAATAGGAATGCACCAATGATCAACCATAGGATGTGAGTAAAGGGACAACTATCATTCACATTTACTATTGACTCAAAGGTAGGTTGTGGTGGTACTATAGAGTTAATAAAATCTTTTAAAATAGAACTTTAGATGAAAAGTGGATTTAAAAACTAGTTTTCCCATAATTGTTTACCATGTGGAGTTGTAGGCCAAGTAAATGAGTCATTTGGCTAAGAAGATTTAAATGGTGCATAGAATTTAGCAATTAATGAAAGGATACATGAAATCAAACTATGTGATCATTATGAAAATGATATTTTATGTTCAAAGATGAGTCATAGACCATAGTATTTTTAATTTGGTCAATACTCATGTTGGCTAGAATATGGGTAGCTTGATATGCTTCTCTATAATAATGATTGAATTCCTATGAGACAAAGACATCCTTATGTTGTGGTATGATATATATATTTGAGAAAGAAATCAGCCTTATGTTTGGACACTAATGACCTTACAAAAAAAATAAAAGAAAAATATTATTAATTAAAGGAATAATGAATATTTTTAAAAACTATGCTTTTAGATCTTCGAAAGTCTATTTTTTTGTTTCTCAGAACATTTATTAATGTGAGTAGAGACAAACATACTGCTGCATTTTTCAAATAATTTCAAAAAGTTTATAATTTGACATCAAATATTACTACACATTTTTACATGGAAAACAATTGTTTGCATGAATATGTAACGTTTTATACATTTATAATTAAATAATACTGACATTTACATTTTCTAATAATAATTTTTCTGTTGTTACTGAAATTATTGTTCATAACCAGTTTCAATACACTTTATAACAAATTGTATACTCTTTATAGTTTATATCAAATACTACCAAATACTACCATAATCTTTGAGGCATTTTATCAAACAGATCATATTCTTTGTCTATGCTTCCACATTTTGCATGTCTTGCAATCATGGCAAAACAATCCTTGGAGCCATTCTGTCAAACAGTTCACGTGCCTTGTCTAACTCACACATTTTACATACGTCTACCAGGGCAGTTGCAGCTACATCATTTGAAAAAATCCTTTTCAACAAACGCTTTTTGTGCACATCCTGCAATCATAGCATTCCATGAGACCAGATTTCTTTGAGGCATCCGATCAAACAGTTCATGTGCCTTGTCTATGCTTGCACATTTTGCGTACATGTCTACTAGAACAGTTCACGTGTCTGACAATAATTGCCCTTCCGTTCTGCTTTGATGGATGTTCATACCCTGTTCCAAAGCTCCCATTTTGGCACAAGCGACGAATACAATGGAAAATAAACTATTTGTGACAACGACTGTATCGTGAGGATACCCGTGTCTTCTGTCCGCTGCAGTAACCATTTGCGTAAGTTAAGGAAGGCTGTGAAAATACCTCAGTGGCCAGGTATTCCTTAACAGCGGCGAGGTAGACGGGCGTACCAGGTATTCGCTTTTGTTTCATCCGATCAAACGCGCGGGAACAGTGTTCGAATTCAAACGGCGGAAACGTACGAGGATGGAGTAAGGCGGAAGGGATGGGCCACAGCCACCTAAGCAGTCAAAGCTTACAGTGGGGTTTCATGGAGGGGGCTTTTTGAAAAGTTTCCGCGAGTGCTGCTGAGAATTTTTAGGAATATTTTTTAGCTGGTGACTCCATGAATTCAATAGTGTAGTTCAGCTTGAAAAATTAAGCTCCAGATTTTAAGGAAGCTGGTGGTCTCATCAACTTGGCAGTGCACTTCAACTTAAATATACATAATTTTCTCTTCAAATATGTTTTGGCGGGAAATTAAAACATGAGATGGTTGATAAATGGCAGATAAAAATCTTAAACTGTAGGAGCAATCTCTAGCCCCACCCCATTTTCACCCCCTTAAATCTGCAGTCCTAAAAGATAGACGTTGATATTTTCTAGGAATAGATTCCAATTAATCCTGTAGTAATTTTTTTTTCTTCATGAAACCCCTCCTCCTTAAAAGTAGATCCTGAAGCCCGTCCATAATACCCTACCCTTAGTGTGTGCTATTATTAAGCCCAGCCTGTTAAAACGTTGTCATCTTCACACCGTGAAAGTGAAGAACAGACAGAAGACTGTGAAAGAGCCCTGTCCACATGAATGTTTGGTCACTTGTCTCTTATGAGACATCCGATAAAATTAATGTTTGGTCACTCGTTCAATGTCGTACATTTGTTATAGACATTGACGTTGCCTCAAAAAAGAGCGGTTAGAATCACATTGTAAATATGAGATTCCCGCCTACAATTCTGAAAAAAAACAAAGAACCTACCATGCTTAATTCCATAACATCCCAAATCAATCAACTTCCATTCATCCGCAACACATATCTTAATATGAAACAATTACTCCCATTCTTCCACCGCTTGTAACTTGTAGATTGGAGAATGGATGAGACCTCGCTGCAGACCCCACTTGTTGGGCACACCGATCAATATTGCTCCTTGGAGATTCTGGCTGGAATCGAAGAAGTTATGGAGAATTGCAGGGCCCATTATAATGTATCGATTTGCAACGTATGGGGTGATTGTCATCACTCAGGCGTTTGTAGGCCAAATTGGTGATTTAGAGTTTGCTGCCATTTCCCTGTTCGCCAATGTCATTTGGGGCTTCAGTTATGGTCTATTGGTAAGTCCGCTTCAGCACTAGTACTCCACTATTCTAAAGTGTTTTGATACAGTGTATCGAATCCCAATGTTTCTTTAGGGATGAGATCCTCCCTGTTCAGGATTCCCTAAGAACCTATCATCAGGAAAAGATAAGAACATCGAGATCCAATCAAATTGTATAGCTCTTTAATAAATAAATAAATCATTTTATCATAAGATTAGATAATGTGATAACGGGAATGGTAAGCAGACACTACAGATCTGTTTGCAACAAAATATTACCATTTTAAAAACTGAAAAAACTAAACCGGCTGGTACTTCTAGGCAGAGCACCAGCTGATCACGAAAGAACATTAGGACTATACTGGTAGCTTTGCTTGATTTCAATTTGAATATTCAGTAGCTGTTTTATCTGACCATCTGATTGTGTAGTTGGGACTGGGAAGTGCCCTCCAAACTCTTTGTGGACAAGCTTTCGGAGCTCAACAATATAGCATGCTAGAAGTATACCTGCAACGCCCATGGATTGTTGTTACCAGTTTTGCAGTGATATGTCTGCCTGTATATATATTTGTCTCTCCTATTCTCAAGTTGTTGGGGCAGGCAAATGATATAGCTGAATTAACAGGTAAAGTGGCCATCTGGTGCATCCCCATGCATTTCTCAATGGTTCCTTGGTGGATAACTACTTGGTATCTCCAGACCCAATTGAAGAACATGGTCATTGCCTACACTGCATGCGTGGCTCTAATACTCCATGTTTTGGTGTGTTGGGTATTTACTGTGAAGCTGGGTTGGGGTCTTGGAGGTGCAGCTGTATCAATGAATTTAGCATGGTGTTGCTCTAGAGTTGCCCTGGTTCTCTATATCATCTGTAGTGGATGTCCCCTTACATGGAAAGGATTTTCTTTGGATGCATTCTCTCAACTTTGGCCCTACCTAAAATTGCCAGTGGCTTCAGGAATCATGTTATGGTAACTGGACTCTTAATACTGCAAATTTCTACATTTCTGATTATGGTGAGATGGTTTTGGGCCTTCTACTTCCCAATGTTACCCAATTTTAACTAATGCCCTGTTTTGCTTGAACAGCGTTGAGATATGGTATCTGAGATTGATATTACTACTCACAGGCAAACTCCCAAACCTCGAAGTAGCAGATGAGTCACTTTCTATTTGGTATGAACTTAGCAAATGGTTTCAATGGTTTAGGGCAATGTTGCATGGTCTATTATCCCACTATACTAACATGAGGACCAACTGACTGGTTGATCCAGAAGAACATTATAACTTGAAACACTGCGAACAAAATATACTTAACATGATTTCTGTTTTCAGCATGACTATTAATGCACGGGAGTATCAGATACCCATAGCCTTTTTTAATGGCACCAGGTGAGTGCAGATATATCTAAGCAATCTTAGTGGGCACCTCATTTGCTGCCGTCTCGGAAAATATAAATTAGTCTCTCAACTAACTATTGCTTTTCCAATCTTTTGAAAATATAATTCAGTGTGAGGGTGTCAAACGAGCTTGGAGCTGGAAACGGCAAAGCAGCCAAATTTTCTGCAGTTGTCTCAGCAGCAACTTCTCTTGTGATAGGAATTGTAATTTTTTTCCTCGTTATATTCCGGAATAGTTTTTCTTTTTTATTCACACAAAGTGCCGCCATCTAGCAAACTGTTTCCGAACTGGCACCCTTATTAGCATTCACGATTCTTCTCAACAGTGTGCATAAACGTCTGCAGTGAAACGAGATTCCTTCGTAATCCACAAGCTGAGATCAAGACCAGTCTTTAACTTGAAGCATAACCTCACCAGATAGTGTCTGACACAAATCAACCTCCACTAAAATTCGAGCATAGGAGGTGTGAGTATAGTTCTTGGAAAGCCTCATCCACTTTTAAAAACCTACTAAGAGCATTACCTATGGCTTGAAGAGCAGAGGAGACCTAGAACTACTATAAGGGGAGATAAAAGACAATCTCACCCAAACAGACATAATATCAATAGGTTCCTTCAACCATAGGTTCCTTCAAAGGGTTGAAGGAGTGAAACCAAGGCCTCAAAGATAGGAGATGATATTGGTAGACTATTCAACAAATGATATTGTTTGTGCAACATAGGTCTAAAAGGAAGTGCTTGCTTCAAACCAATTATACATTGATTTATATAGAGATGGTGTGGAAATAATGTAGATTTGTGATTCATTAATTAGTATGATAATAATTGTTTAATACAAAATATCATTACAAAAGAGATACTCATATTATGTACAAACTCATATTAATAAAAACTAATATTGTAATATAAATAAGTGTCGCATAATGATATATATTTGTCTTAAAAATAGTATATCAATAAAATATGTTTTGTAGAAAACATTATTTTATCATATAATGTTTTTAATAATTTCAACTTTTTTATTATTGACTATTACATTAATTAACATGTAAGTTGAAGTAGTAAGATCTACTTAAAGTTATTTTATTTAATATTTTATTATAGATTAAATCTATTTAAGAGCTTTTTATTTATTTATCTAAAAGTTATTTTGATTTTCCCTACATCAAGAATAAATTTTTAATTTACATTTATTAGTCAATAATTTTTTTATTCACTTAACAATAATAAATAGAAGAGCTCTTTAACAAGTAAAATATCTATAAAATAATTTTAAGTAAATATATGATCTAAATAAAATAATATTTTTTTCAATAATTCTCAAATAAATACAAATTAAGTTTTTGTAATTCTCTAATAAATACAAATTAATTTTTTATAAAAATATAAATAAGTCTTAAAAAAAGTCACTAATTTTTTATATAAATATATTTATGATATTATTTTGTTTCTCTTTTATTTTTTTTATTACGCCGAATAACCTATAAGTAATTCGCTGGTAATAACCGTTTCTGGGCTTTCCGGTCAATACAACAATCATCAGTTCTGGAGGAGCCGTGCCTGGCAAACTTTAAATACAACATACCCATGCCACGTGGCCATCAATAAATTCTCCATTAACGGTGGCCGCTAAATAGACACGTAAAATCAACCTCTATTCCAAAAAATCTGCTTGATAGACGGAGTCGTCATCAAATTTAACGGAAACCAGTAAAACGCAGTTAAAAACAGCCGAAAATTTGGCAAAGATGATGAACGGCTGAGATTCGCTTCACCCCCTTGCAGAGCCTCTCGGGGTTTTTCAGCCGTTTGCAAACAAATTGAGTTCTGGGAATTCAAAGAGGGACACGCCTTCGGCGTAAGTATTGTTTTTATGTGTACAACTAGTGGTGTACAACAATGTATAATCATTGGAGTATTTCATATTAATGTTTTGTCCTATCACAATATAAAAGGTGAGCACAATAAATATCTTGTATTTTTTCATGAAATGTGAAGGATTATCAAAACATTTTCTAAGTGTTCAACTATTGGTCCATTTTTATTTGATAAGTTATATTTTAAATAATTGTGTTGTTTTATAACAAATAGTTTTTTTGTTGTTTTGTTCACGATCAGGGCATTACCTTGTTTTTTATTTTATGTGTTCAACTATTGGTCTTTTTGTGTTGAATATAAAATGTAGAGATAACAAATATTTATGGTTACCAATATGTATTTGGTCCATTTAGGTTACATATGAGTTATATTTTAAATAAAACTATGATATTCTACGAACAAAAAATGATATTTTTTTGTTCAACTACTAAGGGTACAATGATTAAGTTCTTGTCAAATCTTTACAAATTTTGGGCACTTCTTACTAGATGTGTTGATGTGGCAAGTTGCATGATGAGTCACACCTCCAAATCCTAGTTAAATAGATAGATAAGAGGCCAATCTGCATTTCAAAAGAATTGAAGGTCCTACGATATTCCATGTGACCGCACATGCTCACAAAGTTAGCACATCATCATTTTCACATTCATTTAGAATTAGTGGCTTTCATTGCCATTCATCGAGGGAGAGGACCTTTATTAGGGGAGACAACCTCTTATAATTGAACATGTTTCAATTGTAATCATTGATTTAATGTTTAGTATCTTTTTAAATAGTACTAATAATTTTATTCTAGAGTTGTTTTGATTAGAATAAAACGGGAAGGACCCATACCCATTACAAAATGGCCATAGAGGCCAAACATGGGGCTTACAAGAAGTGAAACACCCAAAAGAAAAAACAAAAGAAACAACAACTAACTAACCAACAAGAGAAAGAAAAATAACACACAAAACAAAATGAGCGAGTGACCGAAACTGCTACTAGTCTCCCAGAAGCTTGAGACCGCTAATTGTCTGCCACTCCTTAGTTAGGAAGTGGGGTTTCTCATCGAATGACAAGGGTCCCTTCTGAATAGGATAAGTCTCCTTAGTAGTGGCTTGAGCTGAATTGCCCACTATCTTGTCTTTCTTTGTGTATGACTATCATCAAGACCACCCTCTGCCTCCATGATTGTTCCTAAGTTCTTGTTGAAAGACCTAGATGGTAATGATGGTATTCTTCACAATCTCCTTGTTGTAATCAATAATCTTTATGAGACATTGCATTTTTTTTTCCTAGTTGTTGTGAATAGTGGCGATTTCCTCATATAATTTCATCCTCCTCCTCCATACCCACTAGAGCTCTAAACTCCTCCACCTCCTTGTCCCAATTAGCCCATCTGTCAAAAGATTTGGTGAGGGAGGAAAGCATATCCCAACTCCCATCATCCTTTACCTCACCTGACCATGAAGCCTGCTAGTCGAGCACCCTATTGTTTACCACCTAGATTTTTTCCTTTGCAGTAATAAGTTGACCCAGAAGCCACTTTAAAGAATATCATTCTAGACATTAACAATCATCGAATTATCATTCATTTTATGCCAAAGGGGAACACAAGAGGCACAAAATTCATTACCCAGATTGCGTTCAAAAGAGGTCCCTTCCAGATTAATGTAGAATTTAGGAGATTTTTTAGGGCTAGAAGGGTTAATGACTGGAGGGGTATTGAGAACATTAAACACCTCATCATGAACATGGGAGTGCACAAGATATTTTCCAAGGTTAGGTTTCCAAAACTCATCATCTAAGTTAGATGAATTATTAGACAAAGGTAGAAATGGGGATGGGTTCGGGGAAATAAACACATTTTTTGGGCTCAAGAGGGGTTTCCTCATTGATAGGGTTTTTCCTAGAGCCCTGGTGATTCTATGAGTGGTGGGTGGTGTTTCCTCTAGAGAAAAATTGGAAATGGGGCCCTCAGGGGGGTTGATAGGATTGTGAATGACCAAAGTGTTCCTCCCAATAGTGGTTGAGGAGGGAAAAATAATAGCCTAATGATGGAAAAGGTGAAAAATTAAACCTTAGTGAATGGGGAGGTTTTTACTTTTACCTTGAACATTCTTAATGGACTATTTAAGAGAAGAGAAAATCTAGAAAGAAAAGTTCATCTTGACATTATAGTGTAAATAGTTAAGCATGGGAAAGAGATGGGAATGAAAATGACCCTCTAATGTGACATACCTCATAAGCACCTCCATAATTTTACTCCACACCTCAGTGAGGTCAACCCTATTGAAACCATTTTATAGTATATTAACCTTTTTTCCATCCTTCAAAAATCTCTCCATATCTTTCTAGTAGTGCCCCTTATACTTTTGAGGGATGCAAGCACTGTCCAACGAAAGCTCTACCACTTCAGCAACCAACTCAACGTTCACAACGAAGGAGAACTTGCTAACGGTGATGGTGCCCTCATTCCAAGAGTTAACAAACTCAATAGACAACTTTAGGTCATGCCCCTTCATACCCTCCACATACAAGGCCAAATTACCTCATTGAATAATAGTCCAAACCTCCCTATCCTGCTTTCACACCTCGTAGCAAGCGGGATCATCTTAGACCAACTCGCCCACCATAAAAAATTGTGTAGACAACAAAGCAAGAGAATGAGTTTTGTAGAAGCATCGAGAAAAATACCTAAGCCAAGAATAGAAAGGCTTATGAAAAGACTGCCTAGGGAGGCTGATTTTCCATAATTGTAAGCCATGGCAGATGACAAAGGGAGTTGACTAGAGATCCAACTAAATTTCCTTTCTATAACTTACTTTGACATCATTATTAATTAATTCACACACATGCCTGAGGATATGAGAGATATTATCCTAGATAACAAAATTTGGAGTAAAAGCACCAAGGTTAGCTAGCGCATCCGCCTTTTTATTTCCATTTCTATACAAGTGATTAGTTTTTCTATTCCCAAGAGTAATCATGAGATTGTGTGTTGATAAGATGGGGTAATGGAAGAACCAACAAGGTTTAGCCATCCCAATTAGCACAAACGTGTTGTTTCTAGAGTCTCTTTCAATGGCCAGGTTGGAAAAGACAACACTCGTGGCTATCCAAATACCATAGAATATTGCCGCCACCTCCACAAAGTTGGAGGAGTCAATGCCAAGATTCACTGTATGAACCAGAATCATTTTCCCATTATGATCTCTAAAGACCCCGCCATGTAAATGAGCATCAAATTTAAAATAGGCATTAATTATTTTTAACACATTCATCCATTACACTCTATCTCTTGTTACCATTATAAAATGACTCTTATCTATATAAATATATAATTCAAATATATTTTAATATTTTAAAAATAACTTTAAATATAACCATAAAAAAATCATAAAAATTAAATGAACAATAAATAATTTTTAAAAAAATAATATATGTCTATTCATCTAATTTTATTGAAATTAACATCAAGTAGGTAATTTTTTTTATTAAAACAAGAAAACGTTACAAAAAAAGGGTATTAAATGACCCTATCAAGTTCAACGAACTTTCTTGAAATTAATAATAAATATGGTCAAATGTGCATGAAGACTGATAGAACACCACATTGTAAATATGAGATTCCTGCCTACAATTCTTAAAAAAATCAAAGAACCTACCATTCTTAATTCCATAACATCCAAAATCAATCAACTAATATTCATCCGCAACACATATCTTAACATATAAACGAATGGAGTACTCCCATTCTTCCATCACTGCTAACTTGTAGATTGGAGAATGGATGAGGCCTCGCTGCAGATCCCACTTGTTGAGCACACCAAGCAATATTCCTCCTTCTCTTGGAGATTTTGGCTGGAATCGAAGAAGTTATGGAGAATTGCAGGGCCCGCTATAATGTATCGAGTTGCAACGTATGGGATAACTGTCATCACTCAGGCGTTTGTAGGCCAAATTGGTGATTTAGAGCTTGCTGCCATTTCCCTGTTCGCCAATGTCATTTGGGGCTTCAGTTATGGTCTGTTGGTAAGTCCGCTTCAGCACTAGTACTCCACTATTCTACATTGTTTTGGTAAAGTGTATCGAATCCGAATGTTTCTTTAGGGATGAGATTCTCACTGTTCAGGATTCCATCGAGATCCTATCAAATTATATAGCTCTTTAATACATAAATAAATAATTTTATCATAAGATTAGATAATGTGACAAGGGGAATGGTAAGCAGTCACTGCAGATCAGTTTTCAACAAAAATATTGTGATATTGTTATCAGGATTCAATTTTGTAGTTTTATAAGTCAAATTCATTGATCCATGTTTCATGAGTAGTGGTTCACAAGAACTCATTTCTCATAATAATGAATGGTCCACTTACACATCTAGGTGATGCTCACAGAGGTGAAGCACTGGGTCTTCCTAGAAGGTCACCCATCCCAGTACTACTACAGGTCAAGGATGCTTAACTACAGAGTTTTCTCCCAGGTTAAGCCCAGTTAGCTTGCAACCTCATTTACAAAACCTTCAGCAAGTAGTGTTTATGAACCATTCATTATAGAGCCCCTTTAGTTCATCAATTGATAAGTAGAAGGTATTTTCCACAGCATGTCAAAATATGATATTACATCAAGATTTAACCGTGTAATTTTACAAGTCAAACTCAGTGATATTACCATTTTAAAAATTGAAAAAACTAAACCAGTTCATACTTCTAGGCAGAGCACCAGCTGATCACAAAAGAACATTAGGACTATACTGGTAGCTTTGCTTGATTTCAATTTGAATACTCAGTAGCTGTTTTATCTGACCATCTGATTGTGTAGTTGGGACTGGGAAGTGCCCTCCAAACTCTTTGTGGACAAGCTTTCGGAGGTCAACAATATAGCATGCTAGGAGTATACCTGCAACGCTCATGGATTGTTGTTACCAGTTTTGCAGTGATATGTCTGCCTGTATATATATTTGCCTCTCCTATTCTCAAATTGTTGGGGCAGACAGATGATATAGCTGAATTAACAGGTAAAGTGGCCATTTGGTGTATCCCCATGCATTTCGCAATGGTTCCTTGGTGGACAACTACTTGGTATCTCCAGGCCCAATTGAAGAACATGGTCATTGCCTACATTGCATGCGTGGCTCTAATACTCCATGTCTTGATGTGTTGGGCATTTACTGTGAAGCTGGGTTGGGGTCTTGGAGGTGCAGTTGTATCAATGAATCTAGCATGGTGTTGGTCTGGAGTTGCCCTGGTTCTCTATATTATCTGTGGTGGCTGTCCCCTTACATGGAAAGGATTTTCTTTGGATGCATTCTCTCAACTTTGGCCCTACCTAAAATTGTCAGTGGGTTCAGGAATCATGTTATGGTAACTGGACTCTTAACACTGCAAACTTCTACATTTCTGATTATGGTGAGATGGTTTTGGGCCTTCTACTTCCCAAGGTTACCCAATTTTAACTAATGCCCTGTTTTCTTGAACAGCGTTGAGATATGGTATCTGAGATTGATATTGCTACTTACAGGCAAACTCCCAGACCTCGAAGTAGCAGTTGGCTCACTTTCTATTTGGTATGAACTTAGCAAATGGTTTCAATGGTTTAGGACAATGTTGCATGGTCTATTACCCCACTAGATTAACAGGGCCAACTGCCTGGTTGATCCAGAAGAACACTGTAAATTGAAACACTGCTAACAAAATATACTTAAACATGATTTCTGTTTTCAGCATGACTATTAATGCATGGGAGTTTCAGATGCCCATAGCCTTTTTTAATGGCACCAGGTGAGTGCAGATATATCTAAGCAATCTTAGTGGGCACCTCATTTGCTGCCGTCTCTGAAAATATAAATTAGTCTCTCAACTAACTATTGCTTTTCCAATCTTATGAAAATATAATTCAGTGTGAGGGTGTCAAATGAGCTTGGAGCTGGAAACGGCAAAGCAGCCAAATTTTCTGCAGTTGTCTCAGCAACAACTTCTCTTGTGATAGGGATTGTAATTTCCGTCCTTTTTATTATATTCCGGAATAGTTTTGCTTCTTTATTCACACAAAGTGCTGCCATCCAGCAAACTGTTTCCAAACTGGCACCCTTATTAGCATTCACGATTCTTCTCAACAGTGTGCAGCAAGTTCTCTCAGGTACACAAGCTTTAATAACGAGTTAGTATAGTTTTGAAAGTAAGAGTGTTTGATTCAGCCAGTAAATCCTCTGTTGTTTTCAGGTGTGGCGATTGGAACGGGAAAACAATATATAATTGCTTATGTGAACGTCATATCGTACTTTGTAATTGGAGTGCCTCTTGGAGCTCTTCTCGGTTACGCGGTTAATTTGGACGTAATGGTGAGTTACAGAACTCTGAAATTTATATTATTGCCCCCAAAAAGTGACTAAAAAGAAACATTTTGAAGGGGTTAAAAACGCCGTTGTGTCTGTTGGATTTAGCTTGGGTATTTATGAAATATGTCAGGGTATCTGGACGGGAATGCTGTGTGGGACTGCAGTTCAGACGGCTGCAATTGTGTTTATTGTATTCCGGAGTGATTGGAATCTAGAGGTAATCTCTTTAATCGCGTAATAATTTGTGTTGAATACAAATTATTTTTGTTGCTGAGTTAACTCAGATTTCCTGTGGCATGAACAGGCTATGGTGGCCACCAGCCGTGTTAAAACGTGGTCATCTTCACACCGTGAAAGGGCAGAACAGATCGAAGACTGTGAAAGAGCCGTGTCCACATGAATGTTTAGTCACTTGTCTATCGGAGACATCCGATAAAGTGAATGTTTGGTCACTCGCTCAATGTCGTACATTTGTTTCCTCGGTTTCCCACAAATTGTGAAGCCTGAAATTTATTGCTCTACAGTTAGCTGTGCTGGCATTCTAGCACATCTATCATTTTCACTTCATTTATTGGGGGAAAGGAACTTTATTAGCGGAGACGATGTTTTATATTAAAAGTTTGTAATAATAAACATTGATCGAATGTTTAATTATTATTTTTATAGTATTAGTAGTTTGATTTTAGAGTTGTTAATGTTGATAATGAGTATTTATTTGATTGAATGAAATGTATTTTTTAGATTTAAAAGGTAACAAATCATGTAGTATTTCATTCATGCATCAAGAAAACATGATTTAATGGACAACCATCAATCCATCTTTTTGTGAGGTCTTTGTGGATACTTCAACGCAAAGCATGTTGATGCGACATCATATTTGGTGGTGTGGATCTAAAACCTTAGTTATAAGTAGAGGCCTTATCAAATTAGTTGTTGCAAAAAAATGGGAGTAATATGAAATCACCATGTCTAATTTTGAGAGGCATAGAATTAGGGTTTTCAACTACTAAGTCCTCTCCCCTACATCATCATTTGATTTATTGAATGGAAATAAAATATTTGAGCATGATAAATAAAGTGAATACTTAATTAATGGCGAGAGGTATTCTACAATGGCAACAAGGGGTGGAGTTTAATGGGGTGAGTGTGTTAAAAAAAATCTTACCTTTTATCTTAAATTTGACAATCATTTACTCATCACAATATTATTATTTAAAAATAAACATAATGTTTCTAAATTAACTAGCACATAAGATTTATGTCTATATTAAATAAAATAATTTTAAAGTAAATTTAAAATAATTTTTAAATAAATAAAGCAGCTCTGAAATGATATATATCTTGACATTCTTTAGATAGATTTGTTTAAGATATCTATTTTGATAAAAAAAATTGGGATTAGGTAATCTTTGTCGAACATCCCATGTCATCTATTTCCTTTAGGGATTCATGAGACCACTATTATTCTATGAAAAGAATTAATGAAAGATGTGAGTCAATAGTCATGTCATTGTCGTCAAGATCATCAAGAGATTCATAAAAATTCTTCAAAAAGTCTTTTGTAAGTGATGTTGAATTTGGGGAATGAAACTGTTGTTAATCTGAATTGCACCCTTTGTTGAATGATGAATTCAACTAATTAGTGAAAACATGGGAATGTATTAAAGGTATGAGACCTTGTAGAATGATACCAAACCTCCAAATAAAGGGTTGATTCCCTTTTAAAACTAAGTTCAAAGTATTGATCCAACTCAATACCGAATATCTATAGCTAAAACCTAATCCTACTATTGAATCTTTCAAAAGAAAAGAGAGGAGAAAATAGGAAATGAAGATGATGCACCAATGTATGATTCTTCCCTGCTCATTGTAACATAGAGAATAAAACTAATAAGGAGCTTACACAATCCTCTATTGTCACAGTTCTTGAAATCTTATATGTAGGTTATGGTTTTGCAAACATTAAAAGGGAAAAAGTAACCCACTGTTAGTATTACAAATGAATTAATGCAACATTTGAAAAAACAAGAACAACAGACATATATTTAGCTATGAAGGTTAAAAAAAATTAAACAAAAAATGTAAAACATGAGGAGAGATAAAAATGATTTTTTTATTAAATAGAAGCCTAAAGCCAATTACAGTTATAGAAGTGCAAAATTTGCATAAGTTTTCTAGATAAAGAAGGGAAGAACCCTTTACAATGAGCAAAAAGTTATCTTTTATGCTCAATAGGTGAAAGAGAGAGTGTGTGAGAAATGAAATGGCAAAGAGAAAACCCTAGCCATCATCCTATAGAACCTTGACATATCTTTAAAATAAACCTAATCTACAAATATGAGAACATTCCCAACACTGTTGCCAATACCTACATTGATGGAAAGAGGGCAAACAATAGAAAATACCCACAAAATCCACCTAAAACATGGTCCAAGCATGGTCATCTAATGAAAGGAATACTTGTAGATAAAAATAAGACATGGGTGTTGCACTTCTTCCCCTTGAAGTCCATTGGAATGCATTAAAAATTTGTTAGGTAGCCCCACAAGTCAAGATTGGGTAGTTAGGAGAGGCATGGAAAAATTCATAAGGCTATAGAGAAGGTAGATTCCTTTTTATTAGTCTAATTTAACCTTTTCATTTTCTTGCCGCTTGACTTCACCTCTTAGTCACCCATGCCTTAATATTTATTTCATTTGGCCTTGGTGCCCACATATTTTCTTTACCTTTTGACTTGTCAAGGGTTTCATGGGAACCAAGAACCATTGATTCCTAGTTCCTATGGAACCTCCTATCCATCCTCCTTGACTTAAGTTTTTATGAGTTGTTTCCTTTCCTTAGCCTATATCAGGGGTTAGGAAAACACTAAGAACTAATTCATCTCTCCTCATCCCTTTCATGTTTTCCTTATTCATGGGAAAAAATGAAAACATTATCAATGAACTCTACGAGATGTTTTCCTTCTAAAAATGGAGAACCAATGGCCTCACACATCCATTGGGCATAGAAGTTACAAAACTAACAATAATTGAAATAGTGTTGGCCTCATCATGAGAAAATTGACATGTACATAAGCACTTGAAGGAAGACAAACAACTTAAACTTTATATCCTCTTAAAGAGGGCACAAGATGCACAAAAATAATTATTGGAAAGCATGAAAACTAAGCTAATATGTACACATGATTGGAGATATCCTCAAAAATAAAGTTTGAGGTGTATTCCATTGACTAACTTATAGGAAGAATTTCACAATTCATTTTGGAGAGTTGAAATGTGTTGAACTATTTATAGTTGGTGATGACGTACGGGTCACTCAAAAGAGCATCAAACTTGGCATATCTCCCAAATTTTGTTCAATCTCCATCACATTTCAAAGACAAATATCCCTCTTGGAATATCCTATTGAATGCTCTCTTGTCAAATGTATTCTTCATCTCTACTTGATGAACCTCCAAAGTTTGCATTGCTTGATCTCTTACCTCTTCCAACTCCATTAATTTAACTATCCTCATTGTCATGACTTGATATTTTCTAACATTTCCAACTATTGGGTGAGCTCAAGAGAAGACAACTCAAGGGACAATGGAACCTTCAGTTCTCTTCCATATACCAACATGAAGGGAGAATCACCAACAACTCCATTTGGTGTAATTATATCAACCCAAATGGTTGTACTCTAAGCTTGGTGTGTGGAGCCCTCTAATTATCTTCTATCATCCTTTTCATGATTTAGATGAGGTTCTTATTGGTAGATTCAACCAAACCATTACCTTGAGGATAATAGTTTGAAGAGGCCTTCAGTTACATTCCATGTTTGATGACCCACTCACTAATCTATGTGCTTGCAAAATATTTGGCATTATTAGAAATAATAGTGAATTGAACACCAAAACTTGTTATCAAATCATCAAGGAAGACTAAAATAGAGGCTTTAGTAGCATCTCTCAAGGGAATTGCCTCTACCCATCTTGTGAAATAATCAATTTCTATTAAAACCCAAATGTGACTAGCATTGAATGGTTGACTTATCATGCCAATAAAATTTAATGCCCATTGTGCAAATGGTTGGTATGTCTGAATAGGGTGGAGAGGAAGAGAAACAAGATTTTGTTTACCCATGAAGTAAGCACACTCTTTGTAACCTCTTACCCATTTTTGAGTTTCTATAAATAAATTAGGCCAATAGTCACTAGCCCTCATAATTTTAACAATAGTTTTTCTCAATGAATAGTGACCCCTCTAAAAGGCCATCGTGAAATTCTTGAATCACTTTGTTAGTTTTATTTTTAATATATGCATCTTAAAAGAGCTCCACTGATGGATTTTTTGAATATGATTCCATCAAAAAATATCCTGGTATGGATTTTAGCCTAAAATACCTTCTTTTAGATGAGATCAAGCCTTGTGAACACTCACAAATCTATAGAAAGAAAAGGTCATATCTTGATACTAGTTTTCTAGATATTTACCTTTAACTAATTGGGCCTCCACCTAAGCATATACTATATTTTTGGAATTCTTTGTATCTACCAAAAGAGCTATTCACAAAGACCTTTGCCTCTCATGATCCTAGTGATTTTAATGTCAATGTCATACTCCGTGGCCTTTGGTATCCACCCAACTTTGTTTTCACTTACATCCTTTCTTAAAAGGAACTCCCTCATCCTTAAATGGTTGAGCATCAATTGCAACTTATTATTAGAAAGAACGTGTATAAACTTTTTAAGGGACTTAACAACAACACAAACTTATGTTTTGACGAAGCTATACTTGATTTCATACTCTTTGAGCATGGTTGATTGAAGAAAGCAATGAGTTGTTCTATTTAGTCTTGATTTTATTGAGTCAAGATGGTTGATATTCTTTCTTTATCTCAAAAGGCATAAAGAATGAAGTCCTTCTCATAGTTAGGATTGACTAATGTGGGGCCTATTAGGATTTGGTGTTGCACACCATTGCATAAAATATTATATTATAATGTTATATTAAATAATTATTTAGTTATGGTCCAGCTAGGAGGTGTGTTTATCTGCATTGGGTAACTATTTGGGGCCACTTGTAAATTTTTATTGTAACATTGGGTTATTATTTTATGTGTACAAGATATAAGATAATAATTTCATATTTGGAGAAAGTATTTAATAATGTAACAAAATCAGTACCCAATATTAAATGTGGAGTCAATGATTTTGTCTTCACAAATGGTTTTGTGCCACATGGTTTTATCTTACCACTTTATTGTATTTATGTGAGGTTGTATCTGTTGAAATTGGAAAATCAACCCTACAGCTCACCAAGATAACCTAAAATCAAACACCTATCATAGAAAGAGAGAATAACAAAGCTATGGATACCAAGAGCTATTGATCCAAAAAAGAATAAATCATAATTAATGTGCATCATAATGATTATATAATTTAGAGAAGTCTTATAAAAGGATTTAATAAACCTAGAAACCTTAGGTGAGGATAAAACAAGATCATGACATGTGTCTTCATCTTATGACATGAGAAATAAAAATAAAATAACCTAAGATTAAGTAATTAGATGAAAAGAGACCTAATAATTAAATAAATACTTACTTAGGAAATACATTTTACTCTAACAACCCCCTTACATGAAACTTAGGGAGTAGCTCAAAACTCTAAAGATGAATTATGCATGATGGGCCCCGATAAACAAGGCCTTGAAGGTACCAATGTACAAATAATTTAATCTCCCACAATTGGAGAAAATGAGAAACCCTATGAGAGAAAACTCCTCTCCAAAAGAGATAAACACAAGTGAAGGTCTAAGAAGCCTCAAAACAAAATTATCCCAAAAGAGTAGGAACAAAGGATGAACATGAAGAACACCACTTAAGCATGAAGAAGCTACAAACACTGTCAAAGAATGAATTATATAATACTAAAAGTAGAACATGATCCACTAAAATCAAGATGAAGAAGATAATAATTTGTATGAGTTCCCCTAATGACACTACTCAACCAATGACTATATTGGAAAAATAAGGCAACAATTTGAAAGTTGAAGATAGAGATGGCACATAAATATACACGAGTTCCCCTAACGACACTACTTAACCAATGCATGAAAAATGAACGTTGAAAATACATGTACCAATAGTCCCAAGAAACTGATTAACTGATGATAGAATGTCACCTTCACAAAATAGGAATACAAGAGCGTCTATATGGTAAATGTCTCATCTCACTGAAATGTATGGCTAACTATCCACTATATCTACCTAATATATAGGAATAAAAAATAGATACATATCACACTCCAGATTGAAAGCAAGGAAGCATTAGCACAAACAGTATGATACCCCCCATAATTAAGAGAAGGAAGAGATATGACAGGTCCACTTAAATTGAATGCCAGAATGTAGTGCATGAAAGGGAACTAGAAACATCAAATGGTGCATGAAGAAGTACCAACAATTGAAAAATGGTTTGCAAACAAAAGGCACACTCACATGAAGGTAAACAAGATTGTGATTACAAATAAGAAGCTCACACAACAAACCCCCATGGCACTTTATGAAGTAGTGTGAATATAATAATGCACAATATGATGTGTAAGATCTCAATAATACATGTATAATATTGAGGCACTTTATTATAATAGTGCATTTACATATGGGAAGTTCTAGACAATGGAAGCTCACAATGGCCAAAAAAGACCACATGATGAAAATAAAATTCTCTGATAGAAACTGATAGTACCATGACAAAGTACACAAAAAATCATACACTTTTTAAAAAATGAGACCTAAAAAGGATTCTAGATGTAGAAGATATGGCCCATCAAAGTCTTCAAAAAAGGGATTGCATAGCAACAACACTAAGAAAACTAATTTTTGAAAAAAATAATGAATGGACAAAATTGGAAACCACCTATAACAGTGCAAAGAGCATGAAATTATTCCCCATTTCAAAAAAAAATCTTGAAAAAGACCATCATATGGCTGAGATATCACCTCTAGAAGATGAAGTGCAAAATTGAAAAGTCCAATAGAAAGGGGTAGGATTGGGCAAAAAGTCACCTCTGCCAAATTTGGCAAAAACACCTCCAGATGTGGAGATTTCCCAACTTTAGAGACTCTACTAAAAAAATCTCCTCCAAGCTACAAGTGGATTTATTACAAAAAAAATTATTACTATTTTTATTTTAAAGTTAAAAAACTATTAATATTTTTTTATAAGAAAAAATATAATAATAAAAAGATTATTTTTTATAAAAAAATATATATAAAAATTAATTGTTTTTAAAAAAATTATATTAATTGTTTTTAAAAAAATTATATTAATTTTTTTTGAAAAAAGGTGGCGGGGTGGCTGAGCTCAGCCATGCCTTCCTTGGGCGGGGCTCGAGGGGTTGTATCCCTACCAATGGTAAGGGGCAGCCTCCCTACCAATGGCAAGGGGCAGTACCCCCATTGTGCCCCTAAGGTGGGGTGGGGCCCAAGGGGCTACTGCCTTGCCAATGAAAGAGGGCAGTACCCTTGTGAGGGACCCTAATGTAAGACCGAATTGTCAATTTGTTGAGGTTATAAATGATAAATATGGACATATGGAAAGAGAGGTTGATAGATTGATAATGGTTGAGGCTATTAAGGACCTTACCATTGGGGATGAGTTATTGATTGATTACCCCTTCTTAAAATGCACTCCTGCACGAAAGAAAAGGGAAGAACAAGGTCTCCCTAAGGATGTTCCTAAGGGCAGAAAACCAAAGAATTATAAATGAGTGTGGACTAATATTTTATAAACTATGTTGTCAAAATTTTGTTTTATTTAAATTATTGTATAAAAAAGGTAGTCTATAAAATAATGTTTCGTTATTCAATTGATGTGTATATGTTCATACAATTTATATTTATATTTTTTAAGCCATATTTGATTATATTTCTTTGAAATTGACACATTTATGATTTATCCAATTGTTGCCAAACATTAAATAATGCTTGCATTTGTTGATAGGTAGAAGATGTTGATGAAACACATACTAATACCCATGATCCAAATGGGTTATTAAGATTTGGACGAGATGATCCAAACCATCCTTTAAACCATACCAGGGCAAAAAGAGCAAGTTTGAAAAGATTACTACCATCTGAGAAATTTGAAGAGCTGATGAGATATGCATACACTGATGAGATGCCGCCTAGCCTTAATGATGCTAATCATGATAGTGAAAATGCAGTGCATGAAGAAGGATTGAATGAAATGCTTGCAGGTTTCATTGGGGATGGAAACAATGATGACAATAATGATCATATGGGTGACAGTAACGATGATAGCAGGGGTAATTACCACCAACGTAATGTTGATGATAACAACCTGAAAGACTCCATCAAGTAAGTAACGAAGACACTCGTGCTCAAATCGGGTGCAAGTAGAACCTCACAACTAGCATGCACATTAATATTATTAGAAATCAAGTCACTATTCGATTGGTCAAACAAAGGATTCACTACCCTACTGAAGTGAGTTAAAATCTATTTCTTACTTTCCATTATCAATTGGTGTACACAATTCGTAAACATTCATCAACTTCGTTTATATTTCTTTAAGGGGATTTTAAAACCATATATTGTATATAAACAATCCTAGTATAGATTGACATATCAAACATGTTCATCATAAGTCAAACATTCAATTGATTTAATCTCTAGCAATATTACAGGGCACTAAAAAATAAAATATTCCCTGAAGAGAATGTGTTGCCATCAACTTGCAAAGAGGCGCGTCTGTTATTGGTTGAGTTGGGGATTGAATATAAGAAAATTCATTCATGTAAAAATGATTTAATTTTATACAGAGATGAATATCAGAACAAGGTAGAATGCCCTGTATGTAAAGAGAAGAGATATCATACAGATGTACAAGGTCCTACAGTTCCAAAGAAGGTTTTACGTCACATGCCAATTATACCTAGACTTTAAGGAATGTTTCATTGCAAGTAACTTGCACAATTGATGGACAAGCATGCAAATAACATGAGTAAAGATGGATTCATGCGAATTTCGGCTGACTCCAAAGCAATGAAACACATAGAAGAAAAATGGCTAAGAAAATTCAAAGATGAACCCCGCAGTATCAGGTTTGGTCTTGCAATTGATGGAGTGTGCCCATTCTCTTTCCTGAGCTCAAATTATAGTGTTTGGCCAGTCGGATTGATAGTATACAATATTCCCCCATGAATGAGTGTTCAAAAGGAGCACCTTAGGCTTACTCTCATTGTTCTAGGAAAACATCAAGTTAAAAACATCGATGTTTATCTTATGCCTTTTATTGATGAGATGCAACTGCTATGGAAAGGCATAAGAATGTATGGAATATCACGTCCTCTATCAAATAGGTCCTTCAAGTTGTATGGTGTGCTATGTTGGATTATTCATGATTTCCTAGGACTTGGTGTTTGTTATGGTAAGATAAAATATTTGCATATTTACACTCATAATTTATTTTCATCCCAACTTTCATACTTAGTTTTATACTATTTTTTTGATGTTATTAACATTACTTGTTGAATTGCAGGGCTTCAAACAAAGGGGATATTTGCATGTCCAAGATGTGCATAACAATTTCAAGGGCGGTATTCTAAAGATCTACATAAATTTATTTACGCAAACAACAATGTTTTTCTACCAGTAGATCATAGGTTTAGAAATTGCTTGAAGAATCAATTTGATGGAAAAGTTGAAAATAGAGGCCCTCCCATGATTATGGGTCCAGGTGATTGGCTTAAGAAGTATGAAGATGCTAAATTGAAAGCTTGGGATGATTTTTTTGATCGGGGTGATTCAATTCAAGAACTAGAACAAGTTCTAGTCAATATGCCTGAAGGAATGAAAAGGAAATCCATATTTTATGATCTCCCTTACTGGAAGGATCTATTAATATCTCGCCTATTAGATCCTATGCACATCTTGAAAAATGTCCCAGATTCTATATTTCGACATATATCAGGCAAAGAGAAGGATACCTTGTCTTCAAGGAGAGATATTGTTCTTCTGCGTACCAAAATTGATAGAAAACATTTGTGGCCAAACAGGGAAAATGAAACATATGTAGAAGCTCCATAGATTTTGAAAAAAAAAGAGCTAGACCAACTAAAAAATGTCATACGTTCAACAAGGACACCTACTGGTTATGGGTCATCATTGGCTAAAGATTTTATAGTTGATGGACATATCACAGGATTTAAAACACATGATTTTCATAATTTTATGAAGGTACTATATATCATCATTTAACATTTACTGGTAACATTGATTAAGTACTAAATATATTTTGATATTTTGTTGTGTGAGAAAAAATTACTAATGACCTTTTCATAAATGTGTTTGATAGAATATCATGCCATTGGAAATTAGGGGGGATTCGTGTCTTACAGTTGACTTAAGGAATGCCATAAGTCGATTGTCAACATTTACAAGGTATGTGGTTATATGAAATGTTCATGTGTGAGAGACATAGAGATATTATATTGCATTTTAATTTTTGACTTTAAAGGTTCATACTAATTTACTATTCTTATATTAGGTGGGTGACCTCCAAGGAGATCCACGAATCTGAAGTACCAAAGTGGAAGAAGGAAATTGTAAAAATTGTATGTGTATTTGAGAAGGAGCTCTCTACAAGTTTCATGGACCTACAAGTCCATTTACTTATACACCTCATCAATGACATTGAATTGGCGGGTGTTGTATCAATGAGGTGGATGTGTTTCTTTGAGAGGTATATGAAAACTCTTAAAAGATATGTCCGACAAAAGGCACATCTAGAGGGTTGCATGGCTGAAGGGTATGTATTGAATGAAGCATTTTTCTTCTTGTGTGAATTCCTTGGTAAGGATTTTAAAGATGGGCCACACATTTGGGATGAAGAACGAGCATCAAATATTATTGATGGAGAAAAACTACAATCTAATGGTGTTGAAGTACAAATTAGTAAGTAAATTCACGATTAGTGTGGTTTTTTTCTTGCAATCATTAATTTACTCTGTAATTTATTTGTCAAATTAACAACGTGACATTTGGAGTTTGAAATAAACATGTTGATATGTAATAGGTGTAGACAAAAGTTCTATACTCGACAAATTCATTTTGTACGACATGGACTTTATGAGCAAATGGATTGATCTGTATGATAAAAAGAGAGAAGAAGTGTTAGAAGCAAGGAGACAGTTTAAGAGATCGAACCCAAGGAATAATCCAGTTCCCACTAATCTACTTGGGGAATGGGGAAAATATTGCACACTAGAATGGGTTACTGAACAAATTCAAAATCAAATAGAAGATGCGGGTATAGATTAAGACATAACAGAAGATGAAATCAACATGTCTAGAGAATGTGAAAGAAAGGTACAGTTGGAATTTTACAAAATGTTGTTTCCTTATAGTTTTGACACTATTAACTATTTTAATATTCGTCATTATATTTGTTTTCACTAAAATAAATGGTCTTTCACAGGCAAGGAAATATCCAGTAATGTGGGCATATGGTCGACATTATCATGTAGAAAGTGTAGATGTAAAGAGACAATCCTTCGATTGTGGCATCATGGTTGACTTCAAGCAATCCAGCCAATCAAGCTCAAATGATAAGAATATAATTGAAGGGAATCTACAATATGTTGGGAAAATATAAGAAATTATTGAGTTTGATTACCGTTCTTTTAAATGTTGTATTTTTAAGTGTAGATGGTATGAAGCATTTGAGAGGACATGAAGACATGATACCCATAGTGGATTATTTTCTATAGATTCCTCATGCTTCCTACCAAAGGATAGGGAGCCTTATGTTCTACCAATTCATTATGAGCAGGTATTTCTTTAACTCAAACAAGAAGCGGTAGTGATCATTTATCTATTAATTCATAGTTTATTGCGAATATATACATGTGTTTATTAATCAGTAAATTGTTATAACATACGTCTAATATATGTTTTTCATTCATGTGCAGGTATTTTTCTATGAAGATATTTTGGACCCGCAATGGATGTTTGTCATACATTATGATCCAAGATTAAGGCATGTATTTGACGATGAATTAGTGTATACTGAGCAAAACAATGATGACCAACAAAATGAGAGAGAGCGATTAGAGAACATCGAAGAATTTGACATCCATGATGATGTTGAAGATGGTTATGTTCAGGCACAAGAAGACAATAATCCAGAGTTAGATGATGTTATAGAAGACAACAATAGGGATAGTATAGAAAATGATGATCCAGATACATCTGGTAACAATATAGATGGTCTACAGTCAAATTTAAATGACGATGAAGATGATGCAGATCAAGATGAGGATGATGATAATATTAATTACTTGAAAGAACATATGAACGTTGATAATGATACACTGGATGACATTGTAGCAGACAATAATGTTAATGACCAAGACTTCTAAATTTTCAGAATTATTTGCAATCCATGTTTAAAAATGGATGATTCTTATGGCCTAAACTTTGAAATGCCTTAGTAATATTATTTGTGTCGATACAAATTACCTATTGCAATATCCTTAAATTGTTCAATCTTTGGTATGAATTGTTGGCAGAAAAAAATAGGATGCTTCTTCCATTCATTTTATATCAACATATGTTCATGAAGACACAAAAGTTAATAAAATATTAATGCATGTAACTCACAATTATTGAAATAAGAAACTTTGTTAACTTTATTATTTTTAAATAGATTCCATTTTTATGTTGAACATGTAACAAGGCAAAATAAGCTCAAATTTTCAAAAAAAATAGCAGCTCTACCAACATCCACAATAAATGCTTTATTGTATCAGCACATTCATTCACATAAGCACAGTATCAAGGCTCAATAACTGATATTCATTCAAATATAAGAAGAAATAAGTATGGTGAACATAAGAAAAATACAAAATGATGACACAATCATGGAGAATCTCTGATAATAATATGTTCCCCATTATATTGCTTCAATTGATATTACAGTGCTCTTCTTTAATAATCCTAGTGTTATCCCCTCAAGTTATTATGGAAGTATGAAATGAATTTTAATTTTTAAGTTGATGGAAACCAATCAAAACAATTTCTCTAAAATGACTTTCAATCCTTAATAGGAGCCAATTAAAGTAAATTATTTGAAAGGACTTTAATTCACACCTAACCAAAAACCAATCAAAGCATCCACACAGTAACAACAAATGTGCCCTGATAAATCTTACAGACTTAAATAACTTGAAAAGATCACTTTGGAGAAAACAAAGCAATAAATAAGCATGAAAAATTGACACCACAATTGAATAGTGAAAATGGATTACAAATTATAATCAGTCATCTCCATTATATTGCCTTTTAAATAATATGCTTTATAACAAATAGTTATGATGTTTGATGACAAATAGTTAATTAACATAAATGAAAACATAACACTTAAACACATGAATGCATTGATCCGTTAATCTTCCAGTAGGTTCCTATGACCACTTAAGATATGTTCAAGGCTCCTACTCCATGATAATGCACCACCTGCAGAGTGTATCTTCCTTATGATGTCGACCAGTCTTTAAGCTCCAATGGCTGCCCCTATGTATTTGTTGCATATCTAGTTTGGCTGATGAAAAAGTTGATGGCAGAGAGATGATGAGTGTATTCCTCCTCAACATAAGTTTCCACGTTGGAAATTGCACCCTTCATATCATATTCCACATACATAATATTTTCAAGTTGTTTATGTGTATTTTGTAACACCATCTCTTCGTCATTTATTTCTTGCAATGTAATATGTAGATACATGGCGAGGTCATCCTTCCAATCATCTTTCTCCCTATGATTTCCAAGGCTATCATGGACTGCAGGATGCAAATCAAAATAGTCAAGGTCCTCTTTGAGCCTAATGTCGTACTTGTTGTGTGATTCCACCAACTTATTGTATGTCTGCAATGTCTCACCTTTCATGGCTTTCTCATTTTGGAGCTCCTCCCTTTTGTCAATCATCCATCTTTGCAATATTTCATTCTCCACAAATGTTGAGTGTGTGTCTTTAAACAATTTCCAATATTCATTAGCACGAACCACCATCTTGTTGAATCTTTCTTTGATTATCTCAGAGACAACATTAAATTTAGTGGTTTTTATTCCTGTTTCCAACTCCTTGCATTTCTCTTGAGACTTCTGATGACAGTGTTTCCAATAAGCTACATCTGCTAATGCATTCAATATTATTTTGTCACTCTATAACCATGGGGAATATAATTCTGATCTGGAAGAGGAAGATGCTTTTTCTCTTTGACTAGCCACCTCCTTCCTTAATTTATATTTTCTTTTACCAGTTTTTCAATCCGTGCCTTGCTAAATTTTGCAACATTTATGTTTAGCTTAGTTGTTTCAATGGGGTTAGTGTCCCCTACCCTGTGGACCAAAAGATGTCCAAACACTTGGTTTGGATTACTGATGAGAGTAGGCCTTTTATCTTGAGGATACAATACCCAAATAGCAGGGTGCCTTCATCTAGGTTGTACCCTGATCCTGAGTACATTTTATCACTTGCCTCTTCTATTAGATGCATTGTTTGGTCTCCTCTTTTCCTAAAACTATCGAACACTATTGTAGAGCTGATATCCCATTCTGGTAAGAGTAGTACCCCAGCCTCTTAAAGCAATTATTTTCCCCTTTCAGAGGTGATATATTCTAACTCTTTGTCTATTTCTTTTCTCAACTCTTCCAAGGTGGCTGCCTCTAGCTCAGGAGTGATATCCTTCATCCTCTGTCTTAGAATTTTTCCTTTATGAGCTATACAAACAATTTAAATTCAAAAGTCTTGACAAAATCACTGTTAGAAATAGATTCTTGCGCGACCTTGACTCTCACGTCATCACAAAGTTCAACTGATGCTTCAAATTTGACAATGTTTCATTATGGAGGTGGCTCATATTCTGTAACTACAGGGTTGCTTATCTATTCGACCTCATCATCATCCTCATCACTCTCTTCTTCATCTTCTTCACTCATGGCTGTATCTACAGAGAAGTTCATTTTTGGAGTGGGTTGTGCGGGTATGTAATCAAGAGGCTCTATGTCCTTAGCCTACATTCCTGAATAAGTTGTCTGAGGTGCTTCAAAGACATCTGAGGGTACATCTTTTATTAGCTCATCCACATGAGTGATGAGTTGTTCAATTCTTTCCAGAGGATCATGTACTTCATTAAATGCCCCTGAATAGGATGGGACATTTCCTTTCTTCCAGGTCTCAACAAGCACAACTTTGTTATATGTAGTCATCTTGTCTTTTGTTGAGGCCCCATCATAATTTATTATTACATCATCAACAAAGAATTGATGTTCATACCCTGATATTCCTTGTGAATAAAACCCTCTGTATCAAAATTACTTCTTTCATTGCCCAACGGTAAATTGTATTTTTCCAAATTTGTATCAATTTATTCATACCCTTCACTGGAGACTACTGTAAAATATCCAAAGCACAAAGTGCTAGGCATGATAGACTGCTTACTGTGTCTCTTAAGATGTTTTGCATCAGATTTAGCCAATTGTCTCACAATTTCTAAATAGGTTGTTCTGTCTGGAACTATTTTTGGCAATAGATTTGGGGCTCCTTCAAAACCGTAGACTCTAATCAAAGTGCAATCAGGAAATGCATACCAATCCTCGTAGTTATGATTTACCTTTTTCCTGGGGTCCTTTTCCTTTGGTCTCAAGAATTTCTATATTTCAGGGGACAGGTTATAATTACATGTATGTCCCAACAATTTCAACAATGGCTTGACAAAATATTCCTCAAAGTACAGATAGTGTGATCTACATATCTACTATCCCATATATGGAAGTCCACATTTGTACAGGTTTATAATTCCCACTTTCATCTACATCTCTTATCCTTAATTCTTCTCCCCAAAACCTTCTAACATGTCCTTGATGTAGAAGCAAATGCATAAACAAAGAGTAATGTTTGAAATCATGAATGCTATCACTGTTGCTTTTGATCCTTGCCAACCCCTAGTTTAGAGCATTGGCTAAATAACTGGCATAGTCAAATGATCTGACCTCTTTTCTTTGTATGTCTGCAGCCAGGACCATTGGGGCAATTGATATGAGGGGTGGGACCTCTACTCCTAACACTTTTCCAACTGAATAATATGTATATTGATAATATTCTTCAAATAAATCCTCATGAAATGGAGGGTTATCATTACTAGAGAACCTTCTGAGCTGGCTACCTTCATCCTTGGGCTTGTGTAGTGGTAGATTCCATATTTTATAACTCGTGTCCATGTGATGGTACTCTATTAGAAGGTCTTTGATTGTAAATGGTAAATTCAGAGAGCATTCCAATTGAAAAACATTAGAAATGAGATCTTTGGAGATAATGAGAATGTCAGACCCATCATGTGATTGAATAGATCTTCTTTTAGGGTCATATTTGTTGGCTAGAGCTTTAACCAACTCTGTATTAACAAACACATTGGGTACCACTAATCTTCCTAGGTTTAATCTCCACAAGTTGCAGACTAGTTGAAACCTATATTGTTTCCTGTAATGGTATATGAATAGGTCACATCCCCGCCGTGGTGTCCACATGTCTCCTAAACCTTTGTGCTTGTCCCATAACTTATCCATGGAAGGATTTGTCAGTGCACTCATTTTAGGTCTCGACCCTGACCCCAGACATTGGTCAATTAAGTCTTGGTTTAGAAGTATTTTCTCTTTTTGTTTCTTAATTTTTGACATTTCTGAGCTTTCAATATTTAAATCTTGGTTTAGAAGTCTTTTCTCTTTTTTTTGTTTCTTAATTTTTGGCATTTCTGAGCTTTCTTCCATTGTTCAATTTTCTTATAAGTCTTTATAGAAGCAAATTCTTCGTCGGTTTTTGTATGCTTACTTGAATTCGCTTTAACTAGTTCTGAGCTGTTGTTGTAATGGCGAATTCCCAACCTCCTTTACTTTGCTCCCACATCCAAAAAATCCTTTTCAAGTCTTTATGAGAATATGTGATCAAATTGAGGTATAATTCACTCAGCTCTAGCTCATAAACGTTCCACTTGCTATCAATCTTGTCATTGGGTAGATCATTTATTTTGAATATCTCAATGATATAAATGAGACATCACATCAGTCGAAAATAATCATCGTTGCATCAGCGAGACCATGATTCCATTTTCACCGATAACTACCTTCTTCATCGATGAACTCCTTCTTTCCGGGGTATCAGCGGGACGCTAGATAATGTCTCCCCGATGTGCCCTAGTTCCTCCGATATCCTTCCTTAACATGTACTTGACAATTCATGGTCTTATCGGGTCATCAGGGACACTCTTGTTAGTCTTCCACCGATAAGTGTCACTTCCTCTAATGCCTTCAGTCTTTTATCGTTGCATCGGGGAAACCAGACTTTATGTTGGCCCGATTGCCTTCTGTTCCCTTGATATACTTTCACCACATGTTGAACATCATTACTGTATAATATATCACTCCATCGGTGGGACATTATGTTCCCTTCCATCAATATGTTCTAGTGCTGCTGATATTATTTATTTAATATGTTCTAATCCCTAAAATATGCACATGTAGGACCAATCAATCATGAATTCAACAAAAAATAGGGTGCTACACTCGACACTACACTTGGCGCTAAAGTACACTCCAAAGTAGGCAGCTAATTAGACATTAAATTAGGTGCTATTATCGGTGCTAGACCCAGGAGCTAAACTTGGCGAAAACTCAACGCTAGGCTCTGTGCTAAATTTGGTGTTGAACCTGACATTAAAAATGACGCAAAATTTGGCACTACTTCTCACCGAATTTAGCACCTGCTTGTTCTCCCCAATGCAATAAATGCCAAAAATAGTGTCGACCCAACAAAGAGCGTCGACTTTTCAAAAAATTGGAGAAAAATACATTGAAATAGTGGGTGGAAGCAAAAAAGGGAGCAAATTACAAGGATTTGTTGTAGTGTTTCATAGAAATGGGTTTATCAATAAAACAATATAAAACACATACATAATGAAATTCTAGTTGACCTATCAACTAGTTTATATATTATCTTTTCGATCTTCTCAAGGTTATAATAAGAGGCTCATATTTTTATTTTTCTAAACTCTCTGAATTTGAACCTTCTTCTTCCTCTATGACCTTCTATTCAATTTGTTATTTTTCATGTGTATCTTTTTTTTTCTATTTTTGTTTCAAAATGCATGGTCTTATTTTTGTCTTTTAGATATCCAAGATCATACTTAAATCCAAGTTCCTTGAGAAGAACATATCTAGAATGTACCATTTTTAGGGTTAGGGTATTCCAAAGCTTGAAACCCTTAATTATCACCATAACAAATAAAAGTAGTTTTGTTAGCTTTGAAATCATACTTAGATTATTTTTTCTTAGGAATATGAAAAAAGACTTGGCGAAAAACATTAATGTGTGAAACAAAGAGTTTCTTCCTTACCCATACTTCATATAGTGTTTTATCAACTAATGAAAAACACAAAGATACAGTAGTGAAATAACAAGTAGTACTTACAACCTCATCCCAAAAAGATTGATCAAAATATGTACTACATGATGTACTCTTGACTTTGTCCCCTAATGTTTTGTTCATATTTTTTGTAGTGTCATTTTTTGCAGCATATATGGAGTTATTTTCTACCTCAAAATACATGCATGTCTACATGAAACAATAGTTCCCTCCAATATTTGACCTTAATAATTTATTTTCAATCCTTTTGATTTTCAAAAAGAAATTTAATTTTTTTAAACTTGCCAAAAAACTATACATTTATATGAAAGAAAATAAACCCAAAATATGAGGTCATTGATTAAAAAATATAAAACAATATTTTTCAACTAAAGCAACATTCATAGGACCAAAAACATCATAATGAATAACCATCAATAATCTTCTTTCTCTTGTCCAACTAGAATTAAATTTTACTTTATTTTTCAAATACATAGTGCTAACAAACATCAAAATCCTAGAATAACTAGACAAACCACCCACTAATATCCCAGCCTATGCTTCCATAACATACATGAATTTAGGTTTTAAATGCATATATTGAATTACAACAAGTAGATGCATCAAGTTTAAACAAACTAGTGTACTCATATCTGTTAATTGGCACCAAATTCTCTTTGGAGCTAATTTACACATGCTCTTGTCAAACATGGCATACACTCTAATATCATCCATTTTATAAACATAAATTAAATATTGTGGTAATCTTGGAATGTGCAACACATCTATGAAACATTTTAATCTTCCGTCAGTGAACACAAGTTTTACCTTGTCTTTGCCAACAATCCAATGTTGACTATTATTTTTCACCAAAGAACACTTTATCGCCATCATATACTTTGTATGAAAAAAGTTATCATATTAGGAATCACATGATATGGGACATATAAATCAATAATACATGAGTTATTACTATCAATGTTAGTGAAAATGAACAAAGCATCATTTTCATCATCAAAGGATTTTTTCTAGAGGAATCATTAAAAGTCATTTTATTGTTTTTGCATTCCTTCTTCACATTTGCAATGTATCATTATAACATTTCATTTTACTCTTACCAATGACTTTAGACAATTCTTTGACTTAGACCTCTCCTTATCCTTATTTTCTTACCACCTTTTTCCTTGGGTTTACTCCAAACATGTAGTGCATCTTTGGAACCCCTTTCCATGGTTTTCCTATTTATTTTTCACTAAGTATAGTGGCAACAAGGACATCCAATTTTTTTTAATCATGTATTAGACTGCAGGAATCGGGTAGCACGACCCCCTATAAACTGCAGTGCGCCTGGTAAACTTTTTAACGTGACCAGCAGCGCTGGCGCGACACGCCCTCTGGTACCACGGGGGGTGGGGAGACTAGACCTCGTGACCAACCTCCTGCAACAGGAAAGATTTAGCCAACCGAGCTAGGGCCCCAACCCTAACAAGGACATCCATTTTAGGATATGTAGTAATGCAACAATTAAATTCTCCCAAGATGTATTGAAAAAAGTAACAAAATAAACTTATCTTCCTCTTTTAGATTAACATCAATAGAATGTAATTGATCCAAAATAGGATTAAAACATTTAAATGCTTAGTTATAGTCTTAAAACTTCCTTTCAGGACCATGACTTGGTGACTATGTGCCTCTAAAAAACATACATACCAATTTCAAATGACTCCCAATTTTTTAATATTGACTTATCTGGCAAGACCCCTACTTGTAACTAGGGTTTCAGATCCACATCATCAAATATGATATTACATCAACATGCTTTATGTGGAGGCATCCAAAAGGACCTCAAAAAAAAGGTAGAGTGTAGCTTTGGATTAGGTCATGTTTTATTGGTACATCAATGTGACTTCACAATATTTGTTGCTTTTAAAATCTAAAGAACATATTTTATTCAACTCCTAGTACTCATGATCAATAGTGAGAATTCTAAAGTCACGCCTACTAAGACTATACTACTAAAAATATTAAACATTAATTTAACAAATATTATTACAATTTTTAAAACATGTTCAACTACCTCTTCTCGTTATCAAATCAACAAATGTCATTCCAACTAAGAATATTAGAACATGTTCAACTACTTCCTCCAACCAAATGAAAGATAACCGAGAACAAATAAGATCAAACTCGATATGTTTTACTGATTAATTTGACATCTTTATAATCCCAAAGTGAAAGATGGTTACAATGCTTTACCAAATGAATATATATGAAGTGGATGATGAGGAGGTATCTGCAGGCGCCTGCATTTTAAGTTTCCCTACAAACGTAAAGCTGCTGCAAATCTCATTCGTCCCTTCATTTCAGGCATGAAGATTACTTTTCACTGGAATACCATGTTGATTACTTTTCTTTGTTCTAATTTTTAGCATTGGCCAGAAATGCATGTTAATTAAAATATACAAAGAAAATGAATTAAATTGGGAGGTTTTCATCAGCTTTATCATTGTAAGTTAATTGAAATTTCATGTCATGTTATATTCTTAATTTTAATTAATTAATAAAATATATTTAAAGCAAGATCATTCTTTATTTCTTATTTGTTTTATTTGTCATTTATCATTTAGTTTTAAAAAATATGATTATCTAAAAGATCTAAATTCGATGTTCAGTTTTGTTCTCTAAAACGAATTTTTTATGATTATTTATTTAAAGTTGTCTTTCAAACATGAAAATATATTTTAGTTTAAAAATTATATATTAACAATTTTATAGAATTCTTCATAGCCTATCTAAAATCTCTCTCTAATTTAGAGATTTAATTGTGTAATAGTTTTCTAATGATTTTTTAATTTAATTAAATTTATAAACATTCAATATATAGTGGAAGTTTGATGTCTTTAATTAATATAGTGTCCTTTAAATTTCGATTATAATACTTAAATAAAAACTATATAACCACCAAATTTAAGTCTTTCTATCTTCTTAACTTTTACTTTTTCTATTTTTTTTTTATTAAAAAATAATAATAAATTTAAAATATCAACAATAAACTATTATTATTTTTTTCCCAAACAAAATGTACTAAATAAATTTTATCAAAAATATTTTTTTATTTAAATAATAATTAATAGTTGTATACTTTTGAATAAAACAAGATATAAAGATATTTGTATAACCTATATTAAAAGTATTTCAAATCAATAACGCTTGCCACTCTCTTTATTTATATATATAGAGATGATCTAAATTTGATAAATAATTTGTAAATAAAAATTAAATGGGTGATAAAGAGTAGTTGTTAAAAAAATAAATTATTATAAATATAAATTTTTCAAAAGAGTATATAAAAATCAGAATTATTTTAATGTAATGTTCATTAAGATCATATATGGAAGTATATAACATCAAATTAGAAACTACTAAACTATATGAATGTAATACATTTCATCAAATGTGAATGAAGAAACACTTTTGAGAAAAAAAATTCACTACCAAAAAGAATGCAAATCTATATTAATATTTGAATAAATAAAATTCTCCTTTCTATTTAATATTTTTTTATAATATGTATAAATAACTCATAAAAATTTTATTCTAGAATTGAATAAAATATATAAAGATTTGAGAGGAAACCACAAGTGAATTCTTGAAACTATAATAGCCTAAAACCATGGTATAAAATCAACCAACTCATGCGATTAATCAACATGTATCCATAAATAGAAAAATAACTCTTCTAGCATCTTCAATCCATGTGAAGAGTGGATATAATATCAAAAGTAGTGATCCATTTTACACCCCATTACATATTAACAATATTTGGTGAACCTAGTTTAAAAAATAAATATAGAGAGTCTATATATTTGACGTGGCACTAAAATTTGAATTCCTTTCAACAATTCATTCCCATAGAAGATTGTATTCTCTTATTCTCGAAGTCATTCATCTATAGAAGTGACACTACCCTCTACAAATTATATAACATATTATTGTTTGTTTTATAAAAAAAACATTTCTTATAAGATATAAGTTCTAAAAAGTATCCTAGGGGCTCATATTTTAAATTAATATATTAAAATAATGGATCTCAAAAAATAATAAACATTACACTTGCAACACAAAAAAATATTAGTAACACACATCAACCTTATATTAAATTACAATAGACAATATTTGTGAAAATAATTGATTTTTAAGAAAAATAAAATCTATATGAAATCAAATAATATTGAACTTAAAATTTTCTATCTATATATCTATATAATAAAGAATGCATAAGAAAGAAATCAATATAGTGAAAAATATACAATTAAATACTACACATGACATTAAATTTTTTTATAGATCCTATACATGTCATAAAATTTTATACAAAATCAAAAGAGGTAGATCTAGTTAATTAATTAAATATATTGATGCAAGATCAATTAGTGTCTTGAGTCTTGGATTGATCTATAGATTCTTTCTCATGCCACTCCATTGTCCTTGTTTTTTCTTAATATATAAAAACCTAGTTTTAAGGGACCAAGAACCACTAAAAAAAAAAAAGAAAGGAGATAATCCCCAAGAGCAATAATATAGAAAAGTATGAGCATAAGCGAACAAAGATGCAACACAACCTCTCACGAACAAATCCAAAGCTACACTAGTCTATCTCCAAAGCTGCAAAGTCACTTGTGATCAACACTGATACCTCATAAGGAAAGTCATCCTCCCAAACCTTAGTTGATAAACCAACTTTTGTTCTCAGACAAGATCCTTCATTCGCTATCCAATCTGCAATCGTATTTCCTATTCTCCCAATGTGAGTGATCTTAACTTCAAGTATCCAATTAAGCTTTTAGTTGCTTCTATGATTAATTCCCCCTTTCATAGCTCCAGTCACATGCTTGGAATCGCCTTCAATCCACAGTTTCTTCCACCCTTTCACTCTGGCTATCATCAAACCCCATAGCATGGCTCTAGCTTTAGCCATGTTATTTGTATCAATTTTGGAATCCAAAGCAAAGAGCATAATAGATTTACCGAAGGCATTTTAGAAGATACCTCCACCTTCGGCTTTACATAGGTTCCCGTTGGCCACACCATCAAAATTAAGCTTGACCCACCCCGACTCCAACCACCTCCACTTAAGTATCTTGCATATGCCAATGACATGACCCAGAGCCTGTTAATTTATTGTAGCTCAGACAACTGTTATCTCCATTCCCAAGAACTATTATTTAATTGATTTTTTCTGGAGACTTCTAGAAAGGAGTTAGTTAGAGATAATTAATTAATTAATTGATTGATTCCTTTAGAGACTTCTAAAAACTAGTTAGTTAAGGTTTGTTAGAGTCTAATTAAAATCTTAGCCATTGATTGAGATTAAATCATGGTCATTGGTTTTTCAATGAGAATAGTATAAAAGGGGATCAATGGGAATTTGGACAATACACACTTGAGAAAGATTTGTAGTGATAGAAAATAGTTTTGCAGTGATAGCAAGGGCGTAGTGATAGCATTGGAGGTAGTAGTACTGAAATTTCAATAGGAGAAATTGAGGGAATAATTTCTAGAGAAGAATATTACCGAAGCTCTACCAATAAGAGGCAAGCAGTTTATGTATCTTTTGATTTGCTAAAGTTTAATGAAATTCCTCATCTGCAGTACTGGTTTTCCCTTCGAGGTTTTTCTAAGGATAATTTGTCCAAAAATATTGTGTTTATTATTTTGTGTATTTTCTTATCTATTCTTGTGGTTTTATTTGTGAAGTTGCAGATGTGTTATTTTTCAAAATTTGTTGTGAATTAATTTTTGGTAGTCAAATAATCTATATAGATAGGAGATTAATAATCAGTAACTGCAATAGAATTTTCACATGGTATCAAAGCAGATCTGAGGGCAAAAAATTCTCAGTGTAGGCACAGGAAGGAAAAATCAAGGGTTTATAAAACCTAGTTCTACCTCTTCAGAACTATTATTATTACTATTATTTTATTTGTTTGAGATGGCCTCATCTAGTTTAAGAGATTGGGACAGATTGGATGGAGCCTCAAATTTTGGTGTCTAGAAAGCCATAATTTTTTTATTGTTGGAAGAGAATGGTATCAAGGAATATGTGACTAGTGTTGTAGCTGTACCTACAAATAGAACATAGCTCTTAGCATATAATAAGGAAGATGCCAAGGCAAGGAGGCTGATTCTTGATAGTGTTAAGGATTATATTGTTTTGCATATCACAGAGTTAGATATAGTGAAGAAGATGTGGGATGCCATTATGAATATGTACCAGAATGCTACCACTAATAGGAAGTTGATTCTCAGAGAAAAGTTGAGGAATACCTAGATGAACAAGGGATAATTGGTTACAAGTTACCTCACCAGGCTTAGACTTGTCAAGGTTGAATTGGCAGCTGTTGGAGATAAACCAGATGATGACGAGCTAGTACAAATATCCCTAAATGGGTTTACTAAGCAGTGGGATGTCTTTATTCAAGTTATTAATGGATGAAACACCTTACCAAGTTGGGATCGAATTTGGAGTGACTTCACTCAGGAGGAGCTTAGACTAAGTCTTGTCAGTGGAACCAGCAAAAAAAGTCAAAAAAGTGAGGCAGAACAGGAAAACGTTGCCCTAGCAGGAAAAGGGAAAGTGAAGAAGGGATCTAACAAAGGATCAAATCCTAAAGGTGAGAAGAAGGAATTTTCAAAGATCAAGTGCTACATGGCTGTCATGAGTTTGGTCACTATGTTAGTGATTGCCCGCAAAGGAAGAAGAACGAAAAGAAAGGAAAGAAGCATATGATAGCTTCAACAAGTGCAGATGAGCTCTCTAGCAGAATGGAGGATGAGTTTGCACTCATAGCTTGTATGGTTAGCTCAACCTCACAGGGTGTTTGGTATATAGATAGTGGGGCATTATTTCATATGACAAGAGTTAGAGAATAATTCTCCAGTTGAAAGGAGGAGGACATCAGAGTATAGATATCTATGGGGAACATGTCCAAACTCAATCCAGCTGGGAAATAGACTATTCTATTTTAGGGGGAGAATGGAAAGCCTATTCCCATTCATGATGTGTTGCATGTGCTAGGTTTGGGTATGAATTTGATTTTCGTATCTGTCCTTTAGGATAAAGGATGCAATGTACTCTTTAGAGGGGAAAATGTGTTAATCAAGCATAAGGATTGGAAATCACCCATAGCTATTGGAGTTAGGAGCGAATGACTTTATAGTTTGCAATTTGATACTCATAAGGTACTGATGAGCAACAGTAATTCTAGAGATTAAGGAGAGCTATGGCATTGAGGATGGGCCATATACATCATGGAGCACTTAAATTGCTTCACGAGACAGTGACAAGTGTTCCAGAGGTGAGCATAGAGCATGATGATGTATGTAAGGGATGTGTGTTGGGGAAGTTTATGAAAGAAACTTTTTCCAAGGAGTGACACCAAATCCAAGGGTGTTCTTGATCTAGTACATTCAGACATATGTAGACCAATGTCAATGAAGTCTCTTAGAGGATACACACACTTTGTTACTTTTATTGATGTTTTCTCCAAGAAGACCAGGATATACTTCTTGAAGACCAAGGGTGAGGTCTTCAGTCGCTTCCAAGAGTTCAAAGCTCTTGTGGAGAATTCGACAGGCAGAAAGATAAAGGTTCTTCGGTCAAAAAATGGAGGCGAGTACAAAGGGAAATATTTCTAGGAGTTCTGTACCAGGGAAGGAATCAAGAGAGAATGAACTGTTCCTTACAACCCATAGCATAATGGGGTTGTTTAGAGGAAGAATCGATCTATATCGGAGGCGGCAAGGGCTATGTTGTATGACTATGATATGTCACACTACTTATGGGTAGAGGCACAACTACAATAGTATACATACATAACAGAGTTCCACATAAGGTATTGGGAAAGATGACACTAGAGAAGGTGTTCTCAGGGAAGAAGCTAGATTTCAGCCAATTCAAGATATTTGGGAGTTTGGATTATTGTCACATTCTAGGGGCTACACGTTCCAAGTTAGATCAGAGAGTAGAGAGCGGGTACTTTGTGGGGTATAGTGAAACCTCAAAGGCATATCAAAAATTTATTCCAGGGGCCAGGAGGATTATAGTTAGGCGTAATGTCAAGTTCTTGGAGGACAAGGAATTTAGGAGGTCCAGATATTTTCCAGCAAATGATCAGAGTGAGAAGCCAACAAAAGCTCCAAGGATCGTGCAATCGAATCAAGGGCAGTGAAGCTCGAGTACAATTACTAGTACTAGCACATGCTCGAGTGCTGAGAGTTCATAGAGTATGGAGCAAAAGATGCAGTAGATCCAAGAGATGCATCAGGAACACATGGAGGTTGATACTTCATCCTCTATAGTTGGCTGCAGGAACCAACAAACACATAGAGATACTTAGGAGTTTGTGGGAGCTCTTAGAATGAGTAATAGAAAATGAAGACAACCAACCAGGTATAATAATTATATGGCTCTAGTTAGTCGTAGATAGTGAGCCTTCCAGCTATCAGGAGGCTACACAACAACAAGTGTGGCGAGATGCGATGGTTGAAGAATATACCTCAATAGGGAAAAATGATGTGTGGGAGGTTGTGCCTAGACCAACAAATAGGGCGGTGGTTGGATCATTTTGGATCTATAAAATCAAGCATGATGTAGATGGTAGCATCGAGAAATACAAGGCAAGGTTCATGGCCAAGGGGTTCTCTCAGAAGGAGGGAATAGACCATGAGGAGACATTCGCTCTGGTGGCTAGGTATATTTCTATAAGAGTCACGATTTCACTTGCAGCACAGATGGGATGGCAGATCCATCAAATGAATGTCAAGACGACGTTTCTTAATGGGATGGCAAATCCATCAAATTCCTTGAACGTGTAATATAATTCTTATTTTTACTTGTAACATATCCAAGGCCTTCATACTTTGGCCTCATAATTGGCTCAATGGGTTCTTTGATTCCTTGTCTATACTTTCCGAAACTTTTACCTTTATAACCCATTTTCTTAATAATTTTCAAACCAACATTATTTTCAAAACATATTTTCTTATTCTCATCACATTTCATAAGATTTGTAGATTCAAACACATTATCTTCATCTTTTCACTTTTCATCAAAAACAAATTTGGTTATATCAGACAAACCATCTGATTTATCAATGGAACAACACAAGTCTTTTGTACCACATGAAACATCAAATACCATTGATTCTGACCTTAGACATCCATTCTCTTCTTTCAATTTTGATATTTCAATCTTTTGTAAATTATTTTCCTCTTCTAACATCTTTATCTTTTCATTCATCTCATCAAATAACTTTAATCTTTCTTCTAAATCTTTTTTTTTCTCTTTAACTTTCTCTAATTCTTTTTCAAGATTATCAATTTCACATAGATATTCATTTCTTTTCTTTCCAATCTCTTTTAAACTTGCTATCAATTTGAAATTTCATTTCTCAACACTCATCCATTCATCCTCCAGATTATCTATTTACTTCTTAACACATTTACCAACGTTTCCCATTAAAAAAAAAAGATTTCGACTCACCTTGATTATGCACTTGTTGTAACTACTAATTCACTTTCCTTCGAGAGCTTCACGTGCCTTCTTGCAATCTCTTTCATAATTTCTCTTTTTAGTGGCTTATTTTCTACGACCTATATTTTTGTCACTTTCTCACAGTTAAAATAGATAAATACTTTCCTTTTGGCTTCTATTTCCTTGGAAATTCCTTCTTGGTGATTTCAAAAATAGCTATAAATTCACACTGGTTTGTTAGACTATCTTCAACAATTTTATGAGAACTGAAATATGTACTCACCTTGGTGGTGACGTCTTTTCTATCCTCTTTTCTTTTGGTTATGGCCTTCTTTCAATGGCCTTCAGTACTTAACTCCTCTTTTTTCAACTTTGTTCTCTTATTTCCTTGATCGTCCTTAGACATAAGCTAACTGCAAATCTCTTTTCTTTTGGTTACAAATTAAAAAAACAAAATAACAATTTCCTTTACTTCTACGAATTCCGATTTGCTGCAATCTCTTTTTGAATGATTGGACATCTAACCCAAGTACATCAGTAGCTCAAAAAAAAAAACATTTCAAACATAACATCTACTCCTTTGGTAGTTTATTACAAGTGGTACCACTACCTTGTCAGATATTTCTTCACCATTTGTCTCTTCAGATCTAATGAATCACCATATTAAGGGAAAAAATAATACAATAATAACTTACCTTCTTCAAATGCTGGAACCTTCAGATCTACAGCCTCTTACTTTAATCTTTGTTACTCCTTTCAATATGGTAGTAAACAACAACAATTATATGACCTTTCACTCCAAATATTATGGTAGACGACTCCTTGTATTGAATCAACAGCCTCTTTCGATCTTCAATAGCTAAGGCTTCATCAACGATTTACACTTGAATTTGATGACAGGTTACTCCTTTAGGGGAGACATGAAACAATACCTTCGATTCATCCTTTGGTTGGGCGATGTCTTCTCTAACAATATCTCCTTTCTTGCAAGCAGTTTTTTCCTTCAGATTTGGGTGATTTCCATTTCTTCCTCTTGAATATGATCACAGCAGCTTCAAACTTGGAGAAAATTCCTTAATAGTAATTAATAACTTCACCCTCGCTTGGCGGCTACAGCCTTACAGATCCATTGATTTCTATGGACTTATCTTCGTTCTCCAATCGACATATGGATGAACAATTCTGTAATCTACTTTATGCATGTAGCTTCGACTTACAATCAATCTCCTGTCACCTGCACTCTTCTTTAGAAACATATATTTCTCTTCACAATAGTGGCTCGCTATCTTTAATGTGCAACACTCCTTTAGATCTCTCTTCTCTGATACCAATTTGTAGGAGGGAGAAGACACATAAAAGACAGAGATAAATCAAGGCACTGAGAACTAAGAAAATCTGAGTGCTAACATAATCACAAGAAAAACATACTTTTATTGATATCAAAACTTATACAAATGCAGTTACATCTATGATTACTCTATAGACCAGCTCTATCAAAATTGAGTGCTAAGGAATACATGTTCATGCGTTTGATTTATAGCTAGAGACATAATAAATTCTATGTTCACTGCTATAAAGCTAGCTGCAATATTTGTGATGGATGGTTGGAGCAGAATAGTGGTGAGTAAAATGTGGGCAGCTGAGAATGACACTTGGCTACTAATGGAAGAATGTAATACTTGGTCAGTCAGTCAGTGCTGACAAAATTTGGTACATAATTAATTTACCTTCCAATATACATAACCAACCTGTCCCAAACCCTATCAACTGACTCTGAATATCTTATGATTTCTTTTAGTCCAAAGATTCCACACTATGATTGCAGGCACCACCTCCCAAATGATATGCAAAACCTAACTCATCACTTTAGCAACCCAAGAATCAAGTAACTCAACATCCTTCGGGTAACCCAAACCAAGTCCTATTTAACCAAAAAATGACACCATAACTATCAAGCCACCTCATAGTGAACAACCAAATGGTTATTATTATCCTCTTGAATCTTGCACATAACACAATGAGAGGTGCCAGCCTTATCCATCAAGCGAATCCTATCCCAAGTCAAGGCTCTCTTCTTCCATGAGCTATCCATAAAAAGGAATTCATCTTTAGAATAATAAATTTATTCCATATCTTTGGGTGCCGCTCTATTGTCCTTGTCACCCTTGTGTCATATTGTTGTTTGAAAAAAGATAACTCCACATTTCTTGTGGTCTTCTTTAGTTCTTGTACTGTAGAAAAAGGAATCCCTTTACATTTTTACACTTGTTTGGGCCCTCCCTGTTTAAATTGGGCTTCTTTATGTCTTATTTGGTCCTATTTTTCATCCACATGCCCTAATTAATGCATCTTTCTGAGGATAATCCTGACACATGTCAAATGACTACTCATAATTTAATGATTTTGGATTTTATGGCCTAGATTTAGTGATCTGAGACTCATACGCCACCTTGGGCATATAGGTCCCACCTAAGTTTTGGGGCCTAGATCTAGATTTTGCATAAAGATAAATATTTCTTGGAATTTGTGTCCTGAGCTTAGCCTACTGGGACTCATATGCCCCAATTGGCGTATGAGTCCCGCTTAGCTTGGACCTAATTTTGAATTCAATTCTGGGTAGGATTTTATTCTCCTTGATCTAGTGTCGGCTTGTAGTATTGTAATTTCAGGAATTTTGGCATAAATAAGTATAAGTATATAAGGTTATTTCACATAATTTATCCTAAGTAATTATAACAAGAACAAGCAATCTAAAAAAATTTGAGATCAAGAATTATAGAAAGTTTATAATTACAAGAGCATTCAAGAGTGGTTATCAAGAATTTTGGAGCATTATTCAAGAATCAAGCATCATGTCCTGGAAGTCATCATGTATCATGTTTAGTTTTGAGCTAACATTCGTGATTTAGGTTTTTATAACTTAAGTACAAGCATTCAAGTCAAGATCCATAACATTCAATTAAGAGTCAAGAACTACATTCATGCTAGCCATTACATACCATATTGCAGCCTTTTGTTCAAGGGTTTGGTGAGTTGCAACATATCATATTTTTTCATTCATCATTCCTTCATTCTATTTCTATTCATTTCAAGGTTTTATTACCAAAATAGGGTTTGACCAAGGCAAACCCCTATCCACTAACAAAGTAACATTTTTACCTCTTTTTAATGTGTGATTGTAGATCTAGATGATTTAGGTTGAAGATCCATTAAAGAGAAATATTGGAGAAAATTTGTCAAGTTGTCAAAGTTGTCATCTACATTGCAAATTCATAGAAAGTCATCTACATGTTGCAATTCGGCATTTCAGAATCAAAGATTTGACAAGAGAGAAGCTACAAGAGAACATTCGAGGATATCAGAGTTTTAGATCAACCTTATTCCTAGGAATAAATCGCCACATGTGGTGTATGAGTCCTAGTATACTAGATTTCAAACATTTTTTGTAGATCTTGGTTCAATAGTTCTAGATTTTGGTTCTAGCCCGAAACCCTAAACTGGGACTAAATCACCGCAAATGGCATATGAGTCCCAGTGTGCATTAAAAGTTAGTTTTTTTAGATTTTAGACCCTCATTCAAGCCTCTTCAGCTTCAGGTGCACCTTTGTTTATCTCCAGTTTATTGTTCTGATTTAAGTTCATTTTCTAGGTCATATAACTTAAGTTCTTCATATCAGTACATTTATTGTCTTTCCAAGCCATGCTTGGTGGTGAACTACCTTTTAGTATTTAATCACACCCTAGGACACCTTATTGCAGATCTCTTTCCGTCATTTCCATCCCTAGATTGAGATCCCTACGGTTTTCTTGAATGAAACTTGAAGGAAATTGGTGGTTTTATCTCCCAAAACATAGAGCGATTTTTTTTGTCATTCCAGTTCCTTTCACCTTTGAACAATTTTTCTTTCTTTTTAAATGGATACCAACCAAGTGACCTAGTATTTGATGCAAAGTTCACTAGCGTATCTGTTCAAGTAAATGGCTTTGAAATGACCATACAAGTTCATTATAAAGGTGGTCCACAAGGTAATGCTCTTATTTTTTATGTTATTTTTCTTATTTATTATTTGGACAATTCTTGCAAACAACTCTGAATTATACCCTTATTTATTATTTTATGGGTATAATTACTTCTAAAATCATGCTAAAAAACTAGGTCAACTCTATGTAGGTCCCTCATGGGTCCACATAGAGTGCATAAAAAATTCAACCAAATTATTTTTCTCTTTTGTTTTGTTAAAGTCAAGTTTGCTAAGGCTATTCTTTATAAGGGGCCTAGATACATTTAGTCTTGCTTGTTTTTTTTTGCATGGACTCAAGAATTCATAAATTTTTAAGAGCATTCTCTCTAAGGCCTAATTTGGGTCAAATGCTCTAGTATTCCATTGCCACTTTATCCCTTCTTATACCGCATAAAATCCTCTTTAGGGAATATGGTTTATGTTGATCGAGTGCTTCTTTTTAGATTTTTCTTAAAAAAGAGTCTATATCCAAGTTGACTTATCCAAGGATCTTAAGATTTCCATCAAGATTTATATATGAATTAGAGCTTTGCCCAAGGGGTCATGTATCTCAATATTCCAAATGCTTGTGATTGGTGTCAATATTTAGACCATAAAATTAAATATTACCTCCTAGTTATTCAACATCCCAAGCATCCTTCAGGGGATCCTCCACCTCAAAAAAATAGGGATTGATGGACTATTAACCCTTGATCAGTAGTTGTTGTACCACTAGTTTTAAATTTTTGTAGTGTCAAAAAATGGGTCCTTTGACATTTTTACACTCGTTTGGATCCTCCTTGTGGATTTTGGCTTAATGTTGCCTTGATTTAGTGTTGTAATGTGGATAACACATTCACATTAGGTCTTGGGCCCTTGTGAATTGATGAAATTTAACGATACCTTAAAAAAGTGTTGTGAAGTGTTGTAACACACTTTCACACATTTCTAGGGTTTTATCAAATAAATAAGCATAATAATTATAATTTTAATCAAAATCAAATTTAATCTTTCCTTATTTGGAGTGTTGTAAATTATTGTAACACACTTTCACATTCCTCTAGGATTGTCATTAATAATTGGGCTCTCTTATGCTTTAATTGGCCCTATTTTTCATCTGCACGCCTCATTTATTGCATCTTTTTTAGGATAATCTCGACACCAATCAGTAACCAATCATAATTTAGGTGTTCTTGGCTTGTGTGGCCCAAATTTAACTTGTCTAGCATTCATTCTCCACCTTGGGTGAATGATTCCCACCTAGGTCTTTTTGGCCCAGATGCAGGTTTCACACATTTCTAGACACTTTTCATTTTTGATCCCATACATTATGTGCGATGGGACTCATTCACCACTTTGGGCGAATGAGTCTCATGTGACTAAAATTCAAATTTAATTCAAACTTTTGACGAGATTTTATTCTCCTAGATTTGATGTCGGCTTGTAGTGTTGTAATCTCAGGAATTCTTGCATAATTGAGTATAAATACAAGGTTTTTTCACTCATTTTCTCCTAACAAGGAATCAAGTGATCCTTATAGAAAATTTAGTTCAAAAACACATTCAAGCATTCACAAGAGAATTCCAAGCATTTCAAGGGTAGATTATCGAGCATTCTTCAAGCATCAATCATCATGTCAAAGATTACATTCTTCATATTTGTTATTGTGCTAACAATTGTGATGTAGAGTCCACGATTCAAGAAAGCATTGCATTCAAGATCTATCTCCTTTAAACACGAATCAAGAACCACATCCATTGTAGTCATTTTAAGCATAATTGCAGCACTTAATTACAAGGGGTTGGTGAGTTGCAATATTATATTTTTTTCATTTATCATTCTCCATTCATATTGGCTTTCATTTCAAGGTTTAATTACCAACAAGGGGTTTGACCAAGGAAAACCCCTATTCTCTAACCCCACATTTTCCCCTCTTCTTATGTGTGATTTGCAGGGCTAGGTTATAGATTTTTCAAGAAGCAAAGTTGGAGAAAAGTTGTCAAGTTTCTAACTTGTTGTCAAAGTTGTCATCTAACCTTTGAGAAGCTTGGAGAAGACCTACAAGTGGCATTTTGTAGATTCGTATCCGAAAACTAGTCAAAAAGAGTAGAGTAGACTGAGAGGCACAAAATCTAATTCAAAACTTCCAAAAATGTAGAATTGAACTGATTCGCCACTATTGGCGAATGAGTCCCACTATACATGCCTAATCAATATTTTACAAATCTAGAAACCCTTTTGGCTAAAACTTGCTTTAGTGCATTTTCCCAAAAACTGGTCTGATTCACCCAAGTTGGTGAATGAGTCCCAATCAACTTCAACAGTAGATTTTTAGTGATCTAGACCTCCATTATGCATTCTTTAGTCTCCCAAGTGCAAAATTTTAGTTTCATAGCCTTTTACTGCATTTTGTTCATCCTTCTAGGTCACTTTGCATATCACATTGTGAAATTGCAATTCATTGTCTTTTCCAAGTTTACACTTGGTGGTGAACCCCTCATTAGACATCATTCATCCCCTAGAACAATCCTTTTGCCAGATTTCAATCTCCTTTGCATTGGAATCTCAAGGGTTGTTCTTGAATGAAAAGAGTGTGAAAATTGATCTCTCTCCTTTTAGATCCAAAGTCCTAGAAGCGAAAGAGATCCCCCCCTATTTTCATCTTTTCATTTTGGTGAACCTGCATATAGAGCATCATAATTATGATTTGGAGTGCATTTACATCCTAGATTTAGCTTGCATTAACATTGCATTGTTTAATTTGCATTCTAGGGTTTCAATTCTTGCACTAGTGAAAAGCTCATTTAGCTTGCATTATTGCATTTAATTTCATTTAAAATCAGTAAAATTTTGTGTTTGTAACTCAAATTCCCATTAGAAAACATAAATTGTATAAAATTCAACTCAAAAATTCTGAAAATATTCAAGAAAATTAGTACTTGGACTCATTCGCCACCTTGAGCAAATCAATCCCTTTGCATATTTTTCACTGCACTTTCTAGCATTTACATTTCACTTTTTTATTCTCTTTTTGTTGTTGTTACCTTTTTTGTTCTAGCTTGCAAACTTTTTGTTCCATTCAAATCATTGCATCTAGCTTAATCTCATTCATATCAGTGCATTGTTCAAAATCAAAATTGCATTGACAACATTGTTGCATAGTTTAGAATCTGAAATTTACATGATGGATATGTGCTTTAACCAACTTTGGATGTCATTAAAATCCTTAGTGGATGTGTCAAGTTGTGCCTTTGGAAATGACCCTAATGAAACTGAACTCACTCATGCTCACTCAAATCCTAATGCATGTCCTCCTCGTGATGTTGACATCATTGAAGAATATGGTGACAACATGAATAGGTTCCTAAATGATTGTCTTAACAACCTTGAAGCTAATGCATCCTCTTACCCTACTATGGAACAATCGAATCCCCCAACCATACCACCTTTTGAGATGTTTGGTTACTTACATCCTAAAACAAAAATTGAACCTAAGTTCCCTATAATAGGTGAACCTAGTTCCTTTAGACAAGCAAACACTCAACCATTTTATGATAACAAAGTAACAAATACTCCCATCAATATTGAAGAAACATATGGAAAAGGCTTCACAATCTTGAGAAAACAAGGATGTGATACAACAAATGAACATGACATTCATAAACTCCTAGAGAAAATACCAACTGATGAAAATACAAAGGGGATGGGATATCAAGATCCCCCTCACAACAAACATGTTCCTAAAGAATATCTAAGGCTTTGTAACGATGGTACAATTATCTTATATCATTATCCCAATGTGAATGTTCTTGTTCCCAAAGAAAAGGCAACGATTCCTAAAAATTACAAGGATGATAGGATATCCCTAGGTCCTCTCCCTCAACCTTCAACTAGAGAAGTTGGTGAATCTAGAAAATAAAAAAGACCTTACAAGTTAGAAAAAGCTATAACCTCCTCATTCACCACCTGAAAGTGAAAGGAAACTGAAATTACTTTTGAACAAAGAATTAATAACATTACCACCTATGAATAGATTAGTCCTATATCCTAAGGATGCAAGGTCCCACATTATTGTAAAACTTTCACTTCAATGGCAATGAATTCCATCGAGTGATTGCATAAATCTCATATTGTTTACCCCCTTGTCATGTAATAGTTGTAGAATATTATATTCTCACTATTACATGACCTTTCCCATCACCTACCTTGGCTCGTTCTTGCTTCGCACTCAATGGGGGCAAGAAGTTTTTAGCCTTGTCTTAGTAATGCATTTTTCATTGTCCCTTAGGTTCATCATTCACCTCCTACTTATACAAACTGAGATTGGGAGGTGGATGACTTGGTCATAGGTTGAATCGCATTTTCCTTACTAGTCTTTTGCATTTTCTTTTTCTTTTTTGTGATTGCATGTGCATAATGTGATCCCCCGTGACATTTTTTTTATGTTCTCTCTCTCTTTGTGAAATTCCTCTATTCATACCTGCATTCTTCTCTATGTCGTGCATATTTTTCGTCCTTATCTTTTTCTTGTGTTTTCCTTTTGGGGATGACACAAGGCATCAAGACATTTATGTATCCTTCATGTTGACTCAACAAGATTTATTTTTTCTTTTCCTTTTCATTTCATATTTTTCTTATGTTTTCCTTTTGGGGATGACGCAAGGCATCAAGACATTCATGTCTCCTTCATGTTGCCCAAAGGCTTTTCCTTTGCCTTTTATTTTTTTTATTTTTCTTGTGTTCTCCTTTTGGGGATGACGCAAGGCGTCAAGACACCCTAGGTCTCTTCCATGTTGACCCAAAAGGTTTTTCTTTGTTTTCACTCTCTTTGTGTCATTCTTCCAGTTCTATGTGTATTTGGGGGATGATGACAGTTCCAACTCTCTAAAAAAATTGTAGCAAGAACATACTGACCCCAAATCCATAGATCCCTTATATGTAACTTGGTGTTTTCATTTTGGGGGAAACCCCTCTCTTTTATTTTTCTCTTGCACGACGTAGCCTTACTCAAAAACATATGACTTGGCATAGGTCTTTCCAAGTTGGCTCTCATGTCTTCTTGTTGGAATTTTTCATTGTCTACCTTAAAGTAATTGCTCACAATATGGTGTTTAGCAATTCCTTTAAAGTGGGGGCATACATTGGCATTATTCTTTTGCATTTATCTTTTTCGTGGTTCTTGGTGCAAAATTCTTACTTCTTATAATGCCTTTTTCGCTTTGTGGATGGCATTGGGTGTGATGTCCTTTAGGAGAATGATCTCTCTTAGCATATTACATTCCTCTTAGTGGCTTGATGTGACACACTACATCCCCTAAGTTATGAATTTTGTATTCTCTTATTGGTCCCCTCTTGGAGACATTAGGCACAATGTTCCCTATATTAAAGGCCTTGCATGAACTAAGCAAGACTCCTTTGAAGATTTCCTATTTTTTCATTTTGCATTTGTTATTAGATGGCCAGCTTGCATAATACAGCTTGCATGCCTGTAGAGCTATCCTATTTGTTCATGAGCTCCAAGCATACGAGGTTTTGCTTGCCTCATGAAGCTCAAAAATCATTTTTGTGGTGCCTTATTAAAGTTATTAGGAGGAGCGGGAAGCCCAATCTAAGGCATGACTTTCCCCATAGCCACTTGTGTGTGTGCATGAGTACATACCAACCATGAGTGTATGTTTGTCACCTTTTAGGGCTTCTCACATGCTGGACAACCAAGAGTTTCATTGCCTTAGAGTGAGTATGCATTTTTCAGACAAATAGCCTAGATCTAATTTGCATGGGATGGACAAACGGTTAAAGCTTGATCTAATTCTCTTTTCTTTCTTTTCTCTTTTTCATCTTTGGCAATGTATGATTGGCCTTGTCGTTGTTCTTCATGTCATTTTCATGTGTGTTCCTTTGTGCTTATGTTGGTTTGCCATGGGATCTTGATCCTAGGGCTTGATCATCCATCTTGATCATTGTCATCTCATCTTTCTAGCATAAATACATTAGAACCCCTCTTGGTGTATGTTTGACTACTTTAGTGTGAGTTTGAAGATCCTCTCACTAAAGTGGGGACTAAATGGAGTGTCGAAAATGGGTCCTTTGACATTTTCGCACTAGTTTCCAGGTCCTCATCATGGATTTTGGCTTAATGTTGCCTTGATTTAGTGTTGTAATGTGGATAGCACATTCACATTAGGTATTGGGCCCTTATGAACTAATGGAATTTTATGATACCTTGCAAAAGTGTTGTGAAGTGTTGTAGCACACTTTCACACTTTTCTAGGGTTTTATCAAATAACTAAACATAATAAACATAATTTTAATCAAAATAAATTTTAATCTTACCTTATTTGGAGTGTTGTAAAGTGTTGTAACACACTTTCACATTCCTCTAGGCCTGTCATTAATAATTTGGCTTTCTTATGCTTTAATTGGCCCTATTTTGCATCCACAAGTCTCATTTATTACATCTTTTCGAGGATAGTCCCGAAACCAATTAGTAACCAATCATAATTTAGGTGTTCCTAGCTTCTGTGGCCCAGATTTAGTGTCTGGGACTCATTCGCCACCATGGGTGAATGAGTCCCACCTAGGTCTTTTTGGCCCGGATGCAAGTTTCACACATTTCTAGACACATTTATTTTTGGTCCCATAGATTATGTGTGATGGGACTCATTTTCCACCTTGGACAAATGAGTCCCATGTGACCAAAATTCAAATTTAATTTAAACTTCTCACGAGATTTTATTCTCCTAGATCTGATGTCGGCTTGAAGTATTGTAATTTCGAAAATTCTTACATAATTGAGTATAAATACAAGGTTCTTTCACTCATTTTCTCCTAACAAGCAATCAAGTGATCCTTATAGCATATTGAGTTCACAAAAGCATTCATGCATTCACAAGAGCATTCAAGGAATTTCAAGGGAAAATTATCAAGCATTCAAGAGAATTCCTCAAGCTTCAATCATAATGTCAAAGATTATATTCTTCATGTTTGTTATTGTGCTAACAATTGTGATGTAGAGTCCATGATTCAAGAAAGCATTACATTCAAGATCTATCTCCTTCAAAGAAGAATAAAGAACCACATCCATTGCAGCCATTTCAAGCATAATTGTAACACTTAATTGCAAGGGTTTGGCGAGTTGCAACATTATCTTTTGCTCATTCATAATTCTCCATTCATATTGGCTTTCATTTCAAGGTTTAATTACAACAAGGGGTTTGACCAAGGAAAACCCCTATTCTCTAAGCCCACAACATTTTTCCCTCTTTTTCTATGTGATTTGCTGGGCTAGCTTGCAAATTTGTCAAGAAGAAAAGTTGGAGAAAATTTTTCAAGTCTCTAAAGTTGTCAAAGTTGTCATCCAACCTTGGAGAAGCTTGGAGAATACTTATAGGTGGCATTTTGTAGATTCGGATCCAAAAACTAGTCAAAAAGTGTAGAGCAAACTGAGAGGCACATAATCTAGTTTAGAACTTCTGAAAAATCAAAAGTGGACTAATTCGCCACTATTGGCGAATGAGTCCCACTGTATAGGCCTAATCAATATTTTTTTAGATCTCGACACCCATTTGGCTGAAACCATTTTCCCAGAAACTGGACTAATTCACCAAGGTTGGAAAATGAGTCCTAGTCAACTTCAACAACAGATTTTTTAGTGATTCAAACTTCCATTCTACCTTCTTCAATCTCTTAGGTGCACACTTTCAGTTTCATAGCCTTTGATTGCATTTTGTTCATCCTTATAGGTCACTTTGCATATCCAATTATGTTTTTCAATTCATTGTCTTTTCCAAGTTTACACTTGGTGGTGAACCCCTCATTAGACATCATTCATCCCCTAGAATAGTCCCTTTGCCAGATTTCAATCTCCTTTGCATTGGAACCTCAAGGGTTTGTTCTTGAATGAAAAGAGTGTGAAAATTGATCTCTCTCCTTTTAGGTCCAAAACCCTAGAAGAAAAAGAGATCCCCCCTATTTTCATCTTTTCAAATTTTTTAAGGTGAATGAAGTTGGTGATTCTCAATCCAAAGAAAAGTAACAAAAAATGGCTAGACAACCTTGTTTCAATAAAATACTAATTACAACTAGAATTATTTCATCACAATCGAATACTTAGCCACCATGTCCTCTTCTCAATACTATCATAGTTTGGTTTGAGATATGAAAGATGGAATTGTGCTAAAAATAATATGTCCTATATTTGGTTTCATAAATTGCAAGTTCAACATCACTTAAAAAATATTTTTTGAAGAAATATTATGAAGCTCTTGACGAGCTTGATGAAAATGACATTACTATTGACTCCCATATTCCATGAATTTTAATTCATGAAATTTTAGTGATCTCACTAATCCTCAAAGGAAATACATAATGTGGGATGTTCGACACAGATTTCTTAATCCTTAAGGGAAATTACTAGTGTAGATATCTGAAACACATCTCTATAAATAATACCAAGATATATCAATTTGGAGCTACTTTATTTATTTTAAAAGTTAAGTTATTTTACTTTAGAATTGTTTTATTTATTACATAGATATAAGTTTTATGTGATAATTTAAAAATATTATATTTATTATTAAAGAACAATATTATGATGATTTTATTCACTACCAATTTTCTTACAATGACTAGTTTGATAAGCCCCTTGCTTATAACTAAGGTTTTAGATCCACATCATCAAATATGATCTCACATCAACATGATTTTTGTTGAAGTTTCCACAAAGACCTTAAAAAAAGTTTGGATTGGTAGTTGTGCATTAATCCATACTGTGTTGGGGCATCAATGAGACATTACATGATTTATTGATTTTTAAATATGAATATATTTAATTCAATTAAATGAGTACTCATTGTCAACACTAACAACAATAATATAACATAGTTAAATTATGCCATCAAACCTTTTGCTCATGGATTGCTCGCTCTCCTGCCCAAGCACTTTTTTGAATGTCATTTCCAAATGGCTCTCTTGTAGCTCCCTTTCCTCCCACTCTCTTACGTTGCACAACTTTTCTCACCATAGTGCGCACTAGTTATACATTTGTATCATCATGTGGTTGTGGATACAGTTATACCTCCTATTGCGGGTTTAGTCGTGGGATCTCCTATGGTTCTCTCTAAGGGTGATAAGATTTTTTCTGATGTTGTGAGATTAAATGTTTTGGGGGTGAGGTCTATGCGACTGCTGAAGTGTGCCTCTACTACTCCTAGTCTCCTTTGGGTAGGAGGTTTTTGAGAGATCCAAAATGGGACTTATCTGCAAATTTTGCCATCTATGACCTTCTCTCCCAGATTTGAATATATCTAGATAAAAAATCATTGGAAACCCTTGGTAGGAGGTAAGATTGATATTTATCCGGGCATGTACAGGATCATCATGGAAAAAACAGGGCCTTAAGTGGCAATAAAATTCAAAAAAATTAGAGTTAGGCAACTTGACGTAAAAATTTGAATAAGTTAACTATATTATTTTGAAAATATGTAAGAATAGAATCCGTTGCAAATTGAATGTAGTTTCTTAACTACTACGTTTATTTTTATTTTTAAAAAATCTATTTCCTGTGAAAATTTGAAATTTCAATGCAGTAGTACTTGAATTTCAGGGAAAAAATAAGAAGTAGGTGTCTATTTGACCACTCTAACCACAATAAAATGATAATATTTTAGATATAAGTAGAAGAATCATGTCCCGATGTGATGCATATTTTTTGTAATTTTTTTCCAAGTAAATAATTAATTATTATTATTTTATTACAAATTTTAAAAAATATAAAAAACTCGTACGTCTGACCACCTTAACTTGGTCAAAACTTCATGAAATTCAATTCTTCTTTTTTAAATCCTATATTATGTGAAGCATAGAATGTGACACATGTTTCAAATTCAAAAAATGTGATACCCTTTGAAAGCTATAGATGTTTTTCAATTAGCCTATCAATCAGGACTTTAGTCGTAATTCAAATAGAAAATGAATAATAATTATTTATTAAATTCAAAGTAAAGCATAATTTATATTGGTGGAAAGCTAAGAATTTCCTCTAAAAACCCTTTTCGTTTCATCAATTTTGGGTAAAAAAAAGTCGTCAACCACATGGGCCATCATATCACTTACATATCGCCACTTTTTGGCTCATCATGATCCTGCACATACCCATCATTCTTTTAGAGGTTTTTTTGTTGTTGGATTTTCTTCTCCTGAGGATAGGCAAGCTATTTTAGATTAGGGTCTATAGTTTTTGGATTCTGATCCCCTATCTTTGAGGCCATGGGTTCCAACCTTCAATCCCATGAAGGAATCCATTGATATTATGCCTATTTGGGTGAGATTGTCTTATCTCTCCTTGCAGTTCTAGGGGTCCTCTACTCCTCATGGTATAGGTAATGTTCTTGGTAGAAATTTGAAAGTGATGAGGCTTCCTTGAATTATGCGCACACCTACTATGCTCAAATTTTGGTGGAGGTTGATCTATCTTAGGCACTACCTGGAGAGGTTGTGCTCATAGTGAAAGACTTGTCTTGGTCCCAACTCATGGATTATGAAGGTATCCCGTTTCATTGTAGACATTATTTTTCTATTGGACACTTGGCACATGAATGCTCTTATATAGCTCTTGTCCTACTTATTCTTCTACTTGGTGGAAGAATTCCATCAAGGACCATCTAATCGTGTACCTGAATGATTCCTCTTCTTTTGATAGTGAGGATTTTGAGCCTCCTTCTCCTCCTACTTAGAAGAAAGTGATTGTTTTTTATAGTTTTACCACTCTTGTGGACACTGCTACTCAGATTTTGGACAAAGTCGTTCTTGTTGATGTGTATTTTTTCTCCCCTAAGGCCCTTGTTTCTCCCATTCTAGATAATGTAGTCTCTTCCACAGTTTCAGCTACTCCTATTTTGGTTTTGGGTGTTCCACATGTTGTTCCTATTGCTCCACCTATTTTCTTTTCTAAAGGAGCTTCTCCCCCTTCTTGTCAAAAATATTCAAACCTTGTATCTACTTCTTCTTGCACTGAGGTGCAGTGTAGGAAGAGTTGTACTCCTAAGAAGAACTTTATCTCAATTGGCAATCCTTTGGGGGGAAAAGTGTTAGGTTCTAACTAAGGTACTTGAACTGTTCTATTGGTGGCCTGTAGGTTTGATTTTGGTCTGTCTTGTTGGCTTCCTTTTTGTTGTTGCAATGTTTTCCTATTTGCAGCTTTGTGGGTGGTGTCTAGGCTAATTCTGTTGGTTGAAAATCTTGTTCTATCTTTGTTGTTTTATTTTGGTTTGCTTTTCTAGTTGTGAAGATTTTTTCATGGGTTAGGGCCCTTTAACCTTGCTTTCTTAATAAAAAAAACTATAAGATCAAACTATTAATCTTATATTATGAAAATATTTAGCATTAAAATCAATTATTACTATTACAATATATTGAAACATGAACGATTATAAAAGGTCATCTCCCCTAATAAAGGTCATCTCCCCAAATAAATGAAAATGAAAGCCATTAATTAATCCTAAATGAAAGTGAAAATGATGAAGTTCTAGAATAGATGAGATCTACCTAGCCATCAAACTACACATTTAACTATATTTATTAGTTAATTAAAAATAAAGAATGCACTCTATTATAATTTTCAATAAATTAATAAATATTGTCAAATATGTAGTCCACCAAATGAGAAAATGAAGAAAATAATAACTAGTGCAATAAATAACTTAATATATGTGCAGGAAAGTGGGACCCCTAGAATTTATTTCAAAAGAATGATTCCCCCAAGCTGCTTTAGATCTCTCCACCAGAATTTCTCAAGAAAATTATGGCCTTAAAGTAAAAGACATGTAGGAAAATCAATCAATTTATTTGTACAAGCAATGAGATACATTTTTGTAAGAGGATTCAAAGCCTCATTCCAAGATAAGCTTCTTGTCACCATCTCCATAATTGTGTAACCCATGACTCCAACATCTAATGGTATTCTCTTGTCCCCCTTGTTTCACTATTTTATGCATCGTTTGTCTATCTTTCATCAATATTTTATTCTTCAAAACTATTTTGATATAATAATATTGTATTTGTGAAAGAAATAAAGAAATATTTCAAACATAAATACCTCATATTGCCAAGAAATAAAAAAAAATTATAATTCTAATATTTTTTAGTGTTGCAATAATAATAAGTATATTTGAATTTACTTCTACATAATTGTTATATCTATTCTTGAGTACATATTATACACAACCTTTAAATTAGTAAGATTAAATATTAAAATACTTGTATAGTTTCTATTGATTTTTTCTTTATTCATGTCTCAAGTGTTTGTTGATGTTCTTTTTGGAATGTAGTTGTAGACACTTAAAAATGTCCTGATCGATATCATGCACTTGAAACAGGTTTACTAACATCATTTCCTCTAAAACCCATCCTCTTTTCACTTAATTAATTAAATTAGCCTAGCTATTTAATTAATTATGTTATTTTCATCTATTAATCTAACTTATCAAATTGGGTAATTCACCCCTTTTACGCTAACATTTTATCTAATTAAATTAAATAAATCAACATATTTAATTTAATTCCCTGAGTCTTCTAATTTAATTAAATAACCCTAAGTTATTTAATTAAATGTCATTTCACCTTTCCCATTTCATTTCATTCATTTATCCTTTTTTTTTGCATAATTAAGATTTTCTTTAAATTTGCAAAATGCATTTTATCCTCACCCATGGGAATATTCCAAAGGAATATTCTTATTCCTCCATCATTTGAAAAAGGGATATTTTCACTCGGCTTCAAATGCAAGTTACCTTGTAACTTGAATTGCAAGTTATCTTTTTACCTTTTGAACAAGTCACCTTTGACCTGTGTGTGTAGGTCGAAAGTGTTTGTTTGAGCCAAATGTGAGCCCTTAATTTAATCTCATCATTCATTCTCATCCATGGATGAGAATCATGGATGATCCATGACTCTTCTTCCTTTCATCCTTGGCTGTTGATTAATCTTTTCAATATCAACCCCTCATTTCTCATTTGCTCTTCTATAAATAGAACCCTATTTGGAGACAAATGGATCCATATTTCAATTAAAAACTTATTTTGTTGAATTAACTTACACGCATACTCATATTTTACTCATTTTTAACTTGTTTTAATTTATTTTAGTTGCATAAATATCTTAAGACATCCATTAATGGCTTCCATGCATCCATCTTATCTTGTTTTTAAATTAGGGTTTTCATATTTTAGCTTAGATGTAGCTTAAATTAGCTTAGAAATTGCATAATTAGATCATTTTTAGCATAAAATCATGTTTAATTAGCTTACATCATGTTCATTTTAGCATAAATCAAGCTTTAATCCATTTTATCACAATGGTTTCATTTATTCTCTTCCATACAATCGATTGAAACAAGATCATTGATCACGAGATTGGGAAAGGGTCATTTTTCCACATCAACACGACACCAATTCCAAAATAGGATAAGTTTCAAATGGGTTAGAGTAGGAATTTAACTATTTTCATAGTTTGTAGCTTTCAATTTTAGTAAATGCTTAGTTTAACTTTGAATTTGAATGATCTTGTTTGGTAGATTGAGGTTTAGTGGCTTCATTATACTTCGATTCATCATGGATCAAGTGTAATCTATCCACCCTGACAATTCTCATCTCACATTCTGGTGCTAGAAGTAGGGCAAACTATTAACTTAACAATTTTTTAGCTTGAATTTTGTTTGTTTGTTGTTTTGTAGGTTACAGTGATGCCCAAACTACAAACAATGACGATTTTTGAAGAGCGTCACCATATAGAGACACCCACACAATTTGAAACATCGACACCAAATTAATGCACCAACGCTAATTTGAATTTGGCGACGCCTATTTAATATGGAGGTATCAAAAAGTTCAAACGACGACGCCCAATTTTAGCAGAGCGAAGCCAAAAAAAACTTCAAATCACGACACTACTGTTAGCAGCAATGTCAAATGAAATACTGATGCTATCATGCTCACTATTTCTATTGCAGAGTGATGCCCATTTTCACCAGAGCGATGCCCATACTTAAAATTGCAATGCTATCATGTTCAACGACACTCAACTAGGGTAATAAATTGTATGTTTTTTTTTTTCAACACATGCTTAATTTCCTTGATTTATCTAATTACTAATGCATGTCTAACCATGTTCTAATTGTTAGACAAATAGGGTTTTGTAGGTTCAAAGACATGGAGCTAAAATGAAGAAAGCTTGATTCTATCTTAAATTCTACAATTGTAAAAATAATTTAACACTTTGGGGAAATTATAACCTAGCATTCATGCTTTCTTCTTTAGGACAACTAAATTTCCATTGGGTTTAAAATTTGCAATCTTAGGACCAACTATATTTCAATTGGGTTTAAAATTCATTTTCAAAGTTGGCTAAAATTGAACCCTGGTCATTATCTTTTTGGGCTTAAAATGAATGCACAAAGTGAAATAAAATTGAACCTTCACATCATCATTTGACTTTGGGCTTAAAATTGAACAGCAAAACTTTAGATTTCATTTGGTGCTTAAAACAAACTCATCACTACTTTGAAGGGTTAAAATTTACAACTGTTTGTTATGTTTTATGGTTTACAACATTGTTAGTGAATGTGTATGCAATTATCTCGCGCCATTTGACGACCTTGAGAAACAAAAACATTCTTTAACACTTTGGAAAATCACCTATATCTTTCATTTGGATTAAAATTGAACCCCCTTTGCGAGTGTGAGAAAAAGATGTGGCGTGTGTTCTCTCTTTGTTCATGCAAGCAAAGATGATTGAACTACGAATGCACTTCCTTGCTATTGTTCACTGTTGGTGGATCCCAAGATCACCAATTGCAACAAATCACCTTCACAAGAAACAAGAGAGACAACACCGCCATTTCACCAAATAAGGAGTGAGTAAAATGAGATGATAAAAATACATAATGTACAAGCTTATAAAGTCATTAGAAAAGTGTTGGGTGGGAAAACTACCCACACAAGAAAAACCACTTGGGAGAAAATAACTAGAGTAATCTACCCTAATTAATAAATGCATTATTATGCCTAAGTTAAAACTTAAGACGGTAAATGTAATTTACTCTAACACCCCCCCTTAAATGAAACTTATAGAGAATGCAAATGCAAAATGTAGTATGGGTCCCGACTACACAACCATGTTAGGTACCCTTTTACAATGCAAAAAATAAATCTCTCGTAATTGGAGAAAAGGAGAAAAATCCTATGGGAAAAAACCCTCTCCAAAAGAGAGAAAAGAAAACAAAAATGATGCATGGATGGAGGACTCAATCACACCCGCCAAGGACTACATACATCATATATATACAATCAAAAACCCCCCCGTTAGAGGGAAATAAAGAGACTATATATATACAATCAAAAATGGTAGGTGCCTGAAGACAAAACTTGATCGAGTGTCAACAAACAACTTGTCTCCCTTTCCAAAGAAACAAAACCAAATAAAAATGTAGTTATGCTTCCCATTCCAAATAGGAATTGAAAGGAAGACGCATGAAAATGTATGATGGTGTCTCTGAAATATGCTCATGTGTCACCAAGACCTTGGAAAATGATGCCATGAACCAATCAAGAACATGCCCAAGCGTAATAGGAGGTGACAAAAAGGGTACCACTAGAAACTAATCTTGAACACTCTCTAGAGACTAAGATGGGGTGACAATAGTTGTACAACTATAATCAAATAGGAGGGATATACCCTCAAATTTGTCCTCCAAATATGAAATGTGAAATTCAACGAATAATGAACCAATGTCTGACAAATAAAAATCCCAATCAGGAAGAAAATTAGATATAGCTTGTAATGAATCACTGGACATGCTCAATGAATCATCAACACAAAATGAATGGTCCTACAAAATAAGAATGATAGGAGCCTCAATCAATGAATTTGTACAATGAATCACTGAATGCGAAGTTACATCAACTGTCTTTGATGGAGAAGAAGGAGCATCTAAAGAACCCTCGTCATCCTCATCTGAATATTCAAAGTATTCCAACACTTCAAACTCCTGCATAGTAGCATGATCATAAGGTATCCCGTCTAAAAAATGAAGAGAAACTAGACATTTTAAAATAGGATCATCTGGGAATGGTAGAGCATCAAGATCTTAATGTATTTCCCAGATTTTAATCCAAAGAATATATGGACACTCAAAATGATCAATAGTATCCAAAGTGGCATCACCAATATGCATTGTAATAACTCATAGGACATGATCCCTTTTGCAATTCCATGCAAATTTCTTACTATCAGTACCAAGAAGGGGAACAAGATTATACAAATGTGGCAACAAATGAAGCCATCATATATGTTTTATGATACCATCCCTCCATTTTTTATAATTTCCCCTTTTCAACATAATCACAACCAGATGCAATGAAAACCCTATAATCAACTATTAGAAATCTCCAAAAAAAAAAGGACAGTAACCTTCAACAACAATTACAAACTCTCAAATATTGTAAATGAAGTGAAATCGATATTGGAATTCAATGGATTAAAAGCACCACCAAAAAGAAAATGAGAGAAATTCCTCAACCACTGCAAAGGTGATGAAAATACCTTTCCGTTGATATGTGGTTTACAAAAATCGGCCTTCTTTTGCAAAAGATATGCACAAATGAAAAAGGCCTATAGAGGCTCTTTCAGATCAAGCACTTGGTCCCACCATGTGACCACATTCATCCTCAACGGGAAAAGAAAATGGGCCCAACCAATTCACAGTCACCAAGTTCAGTCTAGGAACAATCACCAAGCACCACCACAATTTCTTCATGCAAGAGATAGTCTATTGACAACCTCGTGAGTACCTCTTGAGTTCTTACTCACACTTAAGAAAGAGAATAAAATGATATTTGAAGGGCCAAAAATACCATTACACAACCAATGTGGGAATAAAATCCCATATAGCATTCTAAATAGCCACAGACGACCCACCTCAACAACCGTGTGGGAAACAAACCATAGGAAATTTTTGGAAAAACTTAAGGTGCAACTTGTGGTGCCTTCCTAAAAGAAAAAAAATGGCTTCTCAATCAGAAAAATGGCCTGCACAATGAATTCACCTCAAAAAAATGGAAACTGCTCCTTCTTGTGCATCCTACAGTGAAGAAAAATGTGCCTCCAAACCACAAAATCATGGTAGGTATGGCGGTCTTCATAATCGATCAACAACAAATCGAATGCCTTGGAAAAAGAACATGGCCTTCAGAGATGTGAATCACCAGAAGAAATGAAACATTGCACAAGAAATATTATACAACAGTGTACAACATTCCAAGAAAAATCAATAGCCTCCAATCATTGCAACCACGGGAGAATGCCAAAAAATATGTATTTTGAGCAAAAAAGTGAGCTTTGAATTGCCCTTCTTGAAAAAAAATAAAAAATAATCCTTTTGATAGAGAATCAGGCCTCTCAATCATGGCCTTCAACAAAAAATTGTACCCTCTCAAAACTGAAAGTGGCACCTTCTGTCGGGAGAAAATCATGCCAACACAATAGTGAAAATTGTTCCCAGCAATCACGAAGAATAATCAAATGCAATTTTTAAATTTAGAAAATTTCAAATGCCAAGAAAATAGATGATCTCACAGTTAGATGAAAACTCTCAAGAAGGATTCATATTTGGGTGGCTCTGATATCATGTTGGTGGAGCCCAAGATCACCAATTGCAGCAAATGACCTTCACAAGAAATGAGAGAGACAACACTGCCATTTCACCAAATAAGGAGTGAATAAAATGAGATGATAAAAATACATAATGTACAAGCTTATAAATTCATGAGAAAAGTGTCGGGTGGGAAAACTACCCACACGGGAAAAACCACCTGGGAGAAACTAAACAGAGTAATCTACCCTAATTAATAAATGGATTATTATGCCTAAGTTGAAACTTAAGATGGTAAATTTAATTTACTCTAACACCCCTTAAGTGCAACTTAGGGAGAATGAAAATGAAAAATACAATATAGGTCATGACTACATAACCATGTTAGGTACACATTTACAATGCACAAAAAAAATCTCTCGTAATTGGAGAAAAGGAGAAACACCCTATGGAAAAAACCCCTCTCCAAAAGAGAGAAAGAAAACAAAAATGATGCATGGATGGACGAATCAATCACACCCACCAAGGACTACATACATCATATATATACAATTAACAATGCCCCCATCAGAGGGAAAGAGAGAGACTATATAGCCCCCCCACAATGTGTAATCACCTACAAAAATGGTAAGTGCCTGAAGACAAAACATGATCCAGTGTCGACAAACAACTTGTGTCCCTTTTGAAAAAAACAAAGCCAAATACAAATGTAGGTATGCTTCCCATTCCAAATAGGAATTGAAAGGAAGAAGCATGCAAATGTATGATGGTGTCTCTGAAATCTGCTCATGTGTTTCCAAGACCTTGGAAAATGATGCCACGAACCAATCAAGAACATGCCCAATCACAATAGGTGGTGACAAAAAAGGTACCACTAGAAATTGATGCCGAACAATCTCTAGAGACTGAAATGGAGTAACAATAGTTGTATAAGTATCATCCAATAGGAGGGATATACCCTCAAATATGTCCTCCAAATATGAAATGTGAGATTCTACGAACAATGAACCAATGTCTAACAAATAAAAATGCCAATGAGGAAGACAATGAGATATAGCTTGTGATGAATCACTGGACATGCTTAATGAATCATCAACACAAAATGAATGGTATTGAAAAATAGGAATGATAGGAGCCTCAATCAATGACTCTGTACAATGAATCATTGAAGGTGAAGGTACATCAACTATCTTTCATGGAGAAGAAGGAGCATCTGAAGAACCCTCGTCATCCTCATCTAAAGATTCAAAGTATTCCAACACTTCAAACTCCTGCATAGTTGCATGATCATAGGGTATCCTATCTGAAAAATGAAGATGCACAAGACAATCTAAAACAAGATCATCTATGAATGGCTGAGCATCGGAATCTCCATGCATTTCCTAGAATTTAATCCAAAGAATATATGGACACTCAAAATGATCAATAGCATCTAAAGTGGCATCATCAATATGCATTGTAATAACTCATAAGACATAATCCCTTTTGCAATTACATGCAAATTTCTCACTATTAGTACCAGGAAGGGGAACAAGATTATACAAATGTGGAAAAAAATGAAGCCATCAGAGATGTTTTATTATACCATCTCTCCATTGTTTATAATTTCCCCTTTTCAACATAATTACAGTAGGATGCAATGAAAACCCTATAATCAACTATGGAAAATCACCAAAAAAACAAGGAAAGTAACCTTCAACAACAATTAGAATCTCCTAAATATTGCAAATTAAGTGAATCGATATCAAACTTCAACGGATTAAAAGCACCACCAAATAGAAAAATTTGAGAGAAATTCCTCAACCACTACAAAGGTGACGAAAATACCTTTTCATTGATATGTGGTTTGTGAAAATTGGCCTTCGTTTGTAAAATATATGCACAAATGAAAAGGGCCTATAGAGGCTCTTTCAGATCAGGCACTTGGTCCCACCATGTGACCACATTCTTCCTTGACAAGAAAAGAAAATGGGCCCAACGAATCAGGGCTCACCAAGTTAAGTCTAGGCACAATCACCAAGCACCACCACAATTTATTCACGCAAGAGATAGTCTCTTGACAACCTCATGAGTACCTCGTGAGTTCTTACTCACACTTAAAAAGGAGAATAAAATGGTATTTGAAGGGCCAAAAATACAATTACGCAACCAATGTGGGATTAAAATCCCAAATATCATTCCAAATAGCCATGGATAACCCACCTCAATAACTGCGTGGGAAACAAACCCTAGGAAATTTTGGAAAAACTTATGACGCAACCTTTGGTGCCTTCCAAAAAGAAAAAATAGCTTCTGAATCAAAAAAATGGCCTGCACAATGAATTCACCTCAGAAAAATAGAAACTTCTCCTCATGCATCCTATAGTGAATAAAAATGTGGCTCCAAACCACAAAATCATGGCAGGTATGGAGGCCTCCATAATTGATCAACAACAAATCGAATGCCTTTGAAAAAGAACATGGCCTTCAAAGATGTGAATTGCCAGAATAAATGAAATGTTTCACAAGAAAAATTGTACATAACAATGTACAACATTCCAAGAAAAATCAATAGCCTCCAATCGGTGCAGCCAAGCGAGAATTCCAAAAAAGATGCCTTTTGAGAAGATAAGTGGGCTTTGAATTTCCCTTATTGAACACAAAGAAAAATGATAGTTTTGATAGAGAATCGGGCCTCTCAATCATGGCCTTCAACAGAAAATCCTACCCTCTCAAAAATAAAAGTGACACCTTCTGCCAGGAGAAAATCACACCAGCACAATAGTGAAAATCGTTTAGAACAATCATGAAGAATAATCAAAGGAAATTTTAAATTTTAGAAAATTTCAAATGTCGAGGAAATAGATGATCTCACACTCCAATGAAAACTCTTAGGAAGGATTCACAGTTGGGTGGCTTTGATACCATGTTCGTCGAGCCCAAGATCACCAATTGCAGAAAATCACCTTCACAAGAAACAAGAGAGACAACACTACCATTTCACCAAATAAGGAGTGAATAAAATGAGATGATAAAAATACATAATGTACAGGCTTATACAGCCATGAGAAAAGTGTCAAGTGGGAAAACTACCCACATGGGAAAAACCACACAGGAGAAACTAACCAGAGTAATCTAACCTAATTAATAAATGCATTATTATGCCTAAGTTAAAACTTAAGACGGTAAATGTAATTTACTCTAAAATTCACCTTTAGAGGGCATGCCTCCCCGCTTTGAAAGGAGGGGATGACCCAAGCAGTAAAAAACTAAAGCCAATTTCTTCCAAACCATGATATAAATATGTGGTTGCAAGGAAAATTGTGATCAATGCGAAGTTGTACATGATAACTCTCCCCTAGTTTCTTTATGATGTGTAAAGCCCTTGTTCTAAGGGTTGGTAGACCTCTCACAAGGAGTTTATCATTATACCCCCTAAACTGGAAGCCCTTATTACGAAACTTAGTTTAGAATCCAAAAATCCTTAATACTTGTTGGTGCAAGAATGATTGTTCTAAAGCCATCCCACATTCTTACTATTTTATTGTAGAAAACAAAAAAAATCTTTTGATCTTTGGATTTTAAGGATTTTGAGATTTTGTGGTCCTGAGAAGTGTGTGTCGTGGAGGGGATCCAGTGTCGCCAAATCTCTAATTGTTCGCATTCTTTATTGTTTGGATAAATCCAAGTGGGAATTCAACAAGTATATCCATTTCGAATCTAGGATTGTAAGTCATTGTAAGTCAGTTTGATACATTGCTTGGTTCCAAAATATAATTTCAAAAATAAATATTCACTATCTTCAAAATTTCAAACACTTTGGGTTTAAATATGGGCACCTCTTGATTTAGCCTTGATATTACTGCTGGTCCTAAGGGTTTTTATCCTTAGCAATTTCTAAATAGACTTTATCATAATCCATATTTCCCAAACACAACATAGAAAATTATGACTCTAATCTCATGATTTTCATGAAATGGACATTGTGAAAGTTATGATGTTTTTGACATAAACATTTAGTTTGAAAACATAATCAAGATGAGTGCTTGTAAAATTAATTCACTTAAGCAAGATAAACTTGACACAATTGAACCCTACATGACCATTTGGAGACTGACTGCTCCTTTTCTTCAACCCGACCTTACAAGTGCTATCATTTAGCCAAACTTTGAATACATAAAGGGAGAAAAAATAGATATCATCAGCAGTTTAAGAACCTTCACTTTTGAAACCAAGGAAATATCCAACCAGTGGAGAATTGCTGCAACTATCTTGGATAAAGAAGAACAACTTAGAGCAGATATTTTGGCTAGAAGGCTTGTATTACCACCTCCTACATGGTAATAAATATCTTCTTCTTCTTTACTAATCTCATGCAAAATCAAAATCCCCAAGACAAGTTCTATCAGTCATCATTTCAAACTTAGGCACCTTAGTTCAAGAGCAATAAAAAACCGCACTTCAACACTATACCAAAACATAAACAAATTATTGGTGATATTTTATGAACGTGCACTAAGAAGAAATCTAGACATGTATGTGTTCTTTATGGGTCAAAATCCAAATATTTTTCAAGATAATCAATCTATCTAAAACATTGGTCCTTTTTATGGTCTTGAACTTCTCTGAATGATCCATCACACAATCAAAGTTCGTGAAGTAAAACATGCATCTCGTCATCACAAACATAGATATCGTAACTCAAAGTTTGGAAGGAAGTGGGTTGTAATACTTTATCACAATCATTACCATTTTTTAAGAAACTACTATGCTCGAGCTAGGAGGAGGATAATAGGTTTAAAAATCCCCATTTACCCTCTCATCTAAGTCAAACATTGGGTCTTTAGGATTGGAAAATTTTAGAGGTCTAGCATCATTCTCACTACATTGGTCTCAAAAACTGAAGGTTCACTCTAATTCAAGCATTGGGTCAAACATTTCATCCACCCCTTCATCAAATTTCATCCTTCACCTCATTTATCTTTGCAAAAAAAATTATCATACCAACACTCTTTTCACTTGAACATCAATCAAACCAACCTCTAACTTAGCTATGTTGTATGTGAAATGTATCATTTTCTATGTACCTAGATAAGCTACTTATCATCCTTGAGCTAGTTTATCTTGAAGGTCATGAGTCTACCCTAAAGATTCTCGAGTTCATCAACATTTTTTATCCTAACATCAAAACATAAAACTCAAGTCAAAATTGTTGTCCCAAAATGATTGCAACCATCACTTTCAATATCACCCATTTTTTCATCCCCCATTATCATCATTGCTCCAAAAAGACTTAGAGCATCCTTCTTACCTATATTTGAGTCAACTAGAGAGTTCAAACATTACAAATCTCAACACAACTCTCCCACTAGTGACCCCAAATTTATGGTAAAAACAATATCACAATACAAGAGAATCATGGAGAAAACCAAAGTCACATTTACCTCAAGTTAACCAAATCCTCTAGAATTTGACCCAAGAAGCCAAGTCATGCCATCACAACAACCATCATCTCCAATAGGACCATATGAGATAGAAGACATCACAAACAATCCCTTTGAGCTCACTAAGGAGGAAATCATGGAACATCAAGCCTTCAAAAACATAGCTCCTATTTCTCCATCATTCATGGCACAAAATTTGGCACAAGGCTTCATCACTCCACCATCGGGGATAAATCAAACATCTACTCCTAGTCTTGTAGCTAGCCTTGCTAAGGACTTCGGTCTAACTCTTCCATTTGAAAGCAATACGCTTGTGGTTACCCTTGATACCAACCCCCCACCTCCAACCCCCCACCTCCAACAACCACTTGGACAACTACCTTTGGTGCTCCTCCCATCCCCCAAAAATTGAAACAACTGCATAAACCTCTTAACCTTCATTACTCCACCACCACCTCCACCTATCGAGGAAACCCATCTTCACCCACATCCATGAGTACCACAAGTGTTCCCACCATCACGCAAATAAATATGGACCAATTATCTCCAGATAGTACACAAGGACATTGAAATACTATATCATAGAGTCAACCCTCAATACAAATGTGGACATATTTACCCAATCCTTTCATGGGCTCATCTATATCATTGGCATAGAAAAACACATCCAACCCATCTATCATCGATCCAAACCAAACTAACACCCTAGTTATGAACCCTGTCACCCAAGGAAATACCTTGACCACATCCCAAGCACAAGGAAATATCCCAAGCATTGGTCAAGGGAATCCTTTCAATCAATGGAATAAAGGTCCTAGTATGTCAATACCATTGCAAAATCTAATGACAACATCCACATCCTTCCCCATAGTCCTCTTCACTATACAAAATCAAAAGGGGTCTCAAATTACATTCCTCCATCTCAATCCACCATTTTCTAACAAATGTTGAACCAAGGAAACTCCCAACCTCTCATCACCAACTCACAACCCATCCAAAATATCAACGCCCACAATCCATCGTAGATGTCCCAACAACCAACTGGTCCTATATCATAAAATCATGCCTTAGACTTACAAAAAGCCATCCAAAAACAACAACAAACAACCTTAGTTGCACAACAACAACAACAACAACAATAAGCTTATCAAGCATCCTTAGTAGCACAACAACAACAACAACAACAATAATCTTATCAAGCATCCTTAGTAGCACAACAAGAACAACAACAATAAGCTTATCAAGCACCCTTAGTAGTGGGTAAAACCCTTATAAAGCTATGTTACACTTTATAAAGGAAACGACCAATGTTGATCCAACTTTTAAACTTGAATCACTAAAAAGTAGCATATATGTTTTGAATTTTTAAATGATGTAAACTAGTAAAATATGTATTTTTTAGTATATTTTATGTTTGCATTTTTTATAGGAAATTAAAAAATTATTTTAAACTAGTTTTTCATAAATTAACACTATAATTTAGTTGCTGATAAAATGCTAAAAAATGAAGTTGCATGGGATGTCAACCTTTTTATAGTAAATTTTATTTTATTTCTTTCAATTCTTTTGTGTGTATTTATAACTTGAAACTTTAGTGCATGGATATATTTTTTTCCAATTTTGATAAATATATATTTGTAAATAAGTATTAAAATGTGTGTGAATAAAAAACAACTGTTTCCATCAGACATCAACATTCATATTAAATATTTATCTAAAATGGAAAAAAAATTATACCATCTTGAAATAGATTCTTTAATCTAGTGCATCATATTTTTTTCAATTTTTTTTAATAGGTTTTAGTATGTTTCCTTGGCATGGTAATCAACCTAATATTTTTTGCCGATAACCTACTTTTAGTATAAATAAAAATATAAATAATAATAAGAATTAAACTATTAAAATAAATATATATTTGAAAACTACACTTATGGATCTACAGAAGGGTATTTTTAAATTTTAGAAAAATGTTATTTACATGAGGAGGAGTTATTAAAACTTCAAGTTTTTCAAATAATTATTTTTTTTTGTAAATTGGACTCAAAGTGGTGCTCCATATATTTTTAGCCAACAATTTTAGTTGAATAAATTGTGGAAGTATCTAACTTAGCTAGAATGAATCTTACTAGGTCATATGTTTTACCAAAATTGTTTTTTAGTTAGAAATACTTAAATTCAATTGTGTTGATATGTTGGCTAAAAGTGTGACACAACTTTGTGCTTTTACCCTAGCACAACAACAACAACAAGCCTACCAAGCATCCTTAGTTGCACAACAATAATATTAGGCCCAACAGAAAGCCATCACAACAAAACAATAACAACATTCCCAACAACAAGCCCTTGTGGCACAACAACAACAAACCTTACTAGCTGAACAATATGCTCAATATCCTCAACAACAACAATAGAAAAGTTCCTACTATAATCCTCAATAGAACATCGTCAATATAAACATGCTAGGAAAATACACATCAACACCTCAATCAACTTCACATAACTCCACTCCACCCTACACTCCATACAACACACCATCCTACCAAAATCCCATATATAATTCATCCATCATCCCATCATATGTTCCTCCACCAAACCCGCAAGATGATCTACCTTCGCAACTCAAGGAGCTATCCCAAGAAATGCAGGACCTTCGAATGGGAAAGACAAAGAAACCTCATACACAAAATCTATGTCCTTATCCATTTTCCTAAAACATTGGAATGGTGTGATTTCCTCCCAGATTTAAAATCCACAAGTTTGATAAATACAAAGGGAGAGGAAGCCTCGCGGACCATGTCAAAGAATTTAATGTCATGTGTATGGAGGTGTCCTATAATGATTCATATCTAGTTCATCTCTTTCCTCGAAGCTTAACAGGTCCTACTATGGATTGGTTTTCTCATTTGTCTCCCGACATCAAAAAATTTCAAGAAATCACTGATAAATTCATCAATCACTTCTCCTTCAACCTTGACATGGACGTTAGTCTATAGAAGAGTTGTATACTCTCGAACAAACTAAAGGAGAATCATTCACCAATTTCTTGCAAGTATGGAGACAAAAAGCTAGTAAGAGTAAGTGGACCATTCCTGATGAACAACAAGTGGGAATCATCGTAGAAAATCTAGATATTGATCTCTCTTTCTACTTAAAAATGTAGTGCATAAAATCTTATGATGAGCTTGTCCCTCGATCCCTTAACATCGAATGAGCTCTAATCTCATAGGGAAATAATCAAGCTTATAACTGCCCATCAACCAATTCAAATGATAAACCTCATGTGTGGGCGAAAAACAAAAATGTGACAAATGATGGTGTGGTAGATGCTAAGGTGGTCCTAAATGCTCCTAGACCCAACAACAATCAAGTTGCTAACATACAACCAACTATGTAACAAACAACACCCCCTCATAACAATCAAATCAACAACACTGAGATGCAACAAAGGTGAACTACCAACAGGAACAACTATCCCAAGTGCAAGTACACACAATTATTTGAGCCTATCGAAACCATCATAAAAAAGTTAGTAGAATCAAATCTGATAACATTACCCAACTTTGAAAACTAGCAAGAACTATTAGATAAACCATCTTGGTACAATGAGAATGATCTTGGTGACTTTCACAAAATCAAAGGACACAAAAAAAAAATGCATGAGACTTGAGAACATTATCCAAGACCTCATAGAGAATGACACCATCTCTATTGAAGTACCCACTGGGAGTCAAGATCTCAAGATATACAAGAACCCTATGCCAGATCATAATAGAGGGAACAACAATAGAAAAGCTAAGGATTACAAAACGTACAACATAGCTATTCAAACATGGTCGCATCCTGTGATATCGTCATTATTGTCATCACCATCAAAGGACCTAGTGTAGTGTGTGGAGTCACCACACGATGTGAAAAGGTCACTATCCAAGGCATCCCATCTTAGTCTAGGGCACAACCTACTTTGCCAACATCAAATCCTAGCAAGTATAATCTCCTAGACCAACTTAAGAAGACCCTAGCATAGATATCAATCTTACAACTATTGAGGATATCTCCCAGACATAGAGAAAGCCTTATAAGAGTCATCTATCCCCAAGGATATTGATACAAATCAGTTTCAAGCTATGGTAGGACACATTAACGATCATCTTCTTACCTTTTCCGAACAAGACCTACCATCACAACCATCTCATAATCATGCTTTACACCTCGAGGTCTACATTCATAAGAATAAGGTCAAAAGAGTCTTAGTAGATGGAGGTGTTGGTTTGAATATCTATACCCTTAAGTTGATCAAAGACTTGGGCTACTTAGAAGATACCATTGAGAAAACAAAGAGTACCACCATCAAAGCCTATCACGACCAAGAGCAGATATCACAAGGCATCATTGCATTACCCACTCAAGTGGGACCTATCATTATAGAAACTACATGCCAAGTGCTGGATCTTGATATTTCGTACAACATCTTACTTGGCTAACCCTAGATCCATGCCTTAAAAGCTATCACCTCAACCTACCATCAATGTGTCAAGTTTCATTTCGAGGGCAAAGAAATTACCATTTATGGAGATCTTGAGCCTTTTTACTACTTGAAAAAATTGAGGCTGAGTTCTATAAGATCCCCCAAGTGCCTAAAAATGATGAAGGTCCTACACCCATACCTACCTCATTTGTTGACTTGCCATGTATTGCATCTACCTCAACAAAAAATACACCCATTGTGCAAAACATTCCTGATATCAAAGCAGTAATCCAGGATGATTGTTGTGGAAATTAAAAGCTATTAAAAGATACCTTTGTCTTGGGAGACTTACCTCTTTCTCCTCAATCTCATGGAAAACCCACATCTAGCACCGAAGAGCCCAAAACCATCAAGATGGAAGCTACTACCTTCACCAAGTGGGGGGATCTAAATCAAGAAGACGTCAACGATGAGGATGTCTCTAAACTCCTCTATCAGGATGAATTAAATTTCCTTATTCTTCCTATGGAAGATGATAATAAGGTGTATAGCTCATCAAGGGAATGGGTTAGAACAAGAATGAGAAAATGGGACAGAATGACAATGGCTTGCTAGAACCTATCGTTCCTGAGAAATGATTAAGGAATCTTGGTTCAAGTTGTATTACTAGCAAGGTCACTCTTATTGGAAAAGGTTCTTCCACTAAACTATCTAACGCTTCACTTGTTTACCTACACTATGTGGTACAAATTTAAATGACTTCCCCCTCGATATTGATGACCTATTTGAAAACAACTCCCTTTTTCATGATATCCCTTACATCCTTTGCTCTAAGCAATCAGCCAACTAAACTATGCCTAGTATACCCGCAACATATTTACATGGACCAACAAGGACCACTGATTCTAGATTTATTCAAAAATGATGAAGCGATCTCAAAATTCATGGGACTCTGCAACAATCTATCATGGGCAGATCACAAATCAAGTTTTGACATAGAGCTAGACACAGGGGCATACTATGGAGAAACGATTGAATCCTTCAGTCACAAAATTAATGAAATGAAACTAACATGCAGGTCCTTGAGTGAAAACCACATTGTGGCACTCTCTGATCCTAAAACAGTAAAAATAAAGGACGTGTCCAAGGGTGAAAACCTCTCTGAGGTGCCCAAGAATGAGGGATTAAATATTTTCCTTAGTGCAATGCATTCTGAAAAGTTAGCAGTGCTAGCAAAAAAGGCTATTCCGGTCAATGTGGGAACAAAAGAAGCACCCAAGATCACTTTCTATGTTGAATCCCTATTAGATGAAAAACAGAAGAACCTAGCAACATTCTTGAAAGAGTGAAAAGCTAACTTTGCATGTCATACATAGATATGCCTAGGCTTGATCCTGAAGTAGCTGTGCATCATTTAACAGTCTATCCCGAAGCCAATCCAGTCAAGAAAAAGTTAAGAAATATGCACCCTCAAATAGAACTCTTGGTGAAACTAGAGTTACAAAAACTTTTGGACGTTGGGTTCATTTGACTGATAGATTATCTTGAGTGGGTTTCAAACCTGGTACTAGTCTCAAAACCCACTGGGGGCATTAGAATCTGGACTAATTTCAGAGACTTAAACAAATCATGCCCTAAAGATGATTTTCCTCTTCCCAACATCGACCTCATTGTGGACTTAACAGCTGGGCATGAAATGCTATCACTCATGGATGGGTTTTCAAGCTACAATCAAATCATTATCACCAAGGGGATGAACATAAAACTACATTCACTTTTTTGTGGGGAACATATTGCTGGAACGTGGTGCCATTCAGGTTAAATAATGTAGGAGCAACCTATCAAATAGCAATGACCCTAATCTTCCATGACATGATCCACAAAATAGTTAAATATTATGTGGATGATATTTTGGAAAAATCAAAGAAAAGAAGTGAGCACATACCAGTCCTAGGACCCATCTTTGATAGACTTGAAGAATACAAGGTATGACTAAATCCAAAAAAGTGTTTTTTGGGGTTACATCAAGGAAAATTCTTGGCTTTATTGTCTCACAAAGAGGGATATAAATTGATCCAACAAAGGTGAAATCAATCCTCGACATGGAACCACCGAAAACACTAAAATAGATGAGAGGATTACAAGGAAGATTGCAGTCTATCAAGAGGTTCATAGCGCAACTATTAGATAAGATCCACCCCTTTCCAGATCTTCTCCGAAAAGGGATAACTTATAAATGGGATGACAAGTGTGATAAAGCTTTCCAACAGATCAATGATTATCTACTAACACCTCCAATTCTCATTCCACCAATACCAAATAGGCCATTGATCTTATATATCTTAGCAACATCATCAACACTAGGAGCTCTTCTAGCACAAAATGATGAAAATGTAAAGCAAAGGGCTATCTACTACACCAGTAGAACCTTGGTGGGCTATGAAATGAACTGTTCACCTATTGAGAAAGAATGCCTAGTAGTAGTTTGTTCTTCACAATAATTCAGACATTACATCATGTCACATCAAATTAAGCTCATTGCAAAGATAGACCCATTGAAATACCTATTATCTAAGGCAAATCTCATAGGGCGAATGGCCAAATGGGTGATGATCTTAATTAAATTTGACATAGAGTATGTGGAGTGCAAGGCAATCAAAGGACAAGTGATCACAAACCAACTATCATAATCACTAGTATATTCAGAGAACCCCTTGATATTTGAGTTTCTTGATGAATGAGTCTTCCTTATCAACCTCACAGATCAATGGAAATTGTACTTTGATGGATCATTCACCCAACATGGATCCAGAGTAAGCATTATTTTCATCACCCCTCAAGGTGATTGTATCCCAAAGTCATACATGCTATCATTTCCTTGCACTAACAACATTGCTAAGTACGAAGCCCTAATCATAGGCCTAAGGATATTAGTTCAGTGGCAGATTCAAGAGATGAAAATCTATGGAGACTCACAGCTAGTTATCAACCAATTCAATGGTGACTATCAAACTAAAGATGACAAGCTCACCCCTTACAAGAAGATGGTAGAGAATCTCAAAGATCTCTTTATAGACATAACTTTTGAGCAGATTCCTCCAATGAACAATAGAGCAACAGATGCCATGGAAACAATCAAATATTTATTAGACATGTCGAACAACGTCCTCCAATGTGAATTCTTGATAGAACAACTTCTCATGCCAAATTTTGAAATCCCAGAATCTGAATTCGTGTGTTTCATTGTTGGTCCTATATCCATGTGGTATCATGAAATATTTACTTATCTAAGCAGAGGAACCATCCCATCTGATATCACACCAAATCTTAAAAATACCTTTTCAAAAAGGCATCCTAATTTGTGATCCTAGGTGATACCCTATACCATCGAAGCATCAAAGGAACATTATTGCGATGTCTTAACCAACAGGAAGCCTTAACTACTTTAGCAAAAGTGCATGATGGCATATGTAGTTCCCATTCTAGTGATATGATGTTATCTAAGAAACTGTTGAGGATGGGGTACTATTGACCAACCATGGAGAAGGAAGCTCATTAGTATGTGTAGAAGTGTGTCCAGTGTTAGCAACATGGAGATCTGATTCATGCACCAGCTCAGGAATTGCAACCAATGATCACACCTTGGCCCTTTTCATAGTGGGGACTTGATCTCATAATCAAAATCACCCCAACCTCATCTAATGGCCACAAGTTTATTATAACTGCCACTGAGTACTTCACTAAGTGTGTAGAAGCCATTCTTATGACCTACATAAGAAGGAATCAAATTTCCAAGTTTATCCTGAATTACCTCATTTGTCATTACAGTGTCCCACAAACCCTAATCTCATATAATGAGACACCCTTTAAGAATCAAGATGTGAAAGAGCTATGCCAAAGATTTAACATCCAACACTTATTCTCTACCTCGTATTATCCCCAAGGCAATGGCCAAGTATAGGCTACAAATACAACTATCTTGAAAATCCTAAAGAAAACAATCAACAAAGTTGGTCGAGATTGGAATCTAAAGCTAAATCCTTCTCTTTGGGCCTATCAAACCAGTATCCACACACCAACAAGTGCAACTCCTTTCTCCTCGGTCTATGGATTAGAAGCTATCCTACCTATTAAGGTTGAGCTCCCATCATTGTGACTGTCACTACAAAACCTGATCACCAATGAAGAATATAGAGCATCTCAGCTAAATAAGCTAGAGTTCCTAGACGAGTGTCATCTTGATGCCCTCAATCACTTGTAGGTATACCAAAACTGACTGAAATGAAGTTATAACAAGAAGATCAAATGCCATTCTTTCTAGGTAGGGGATCTTGTCCTAAAGCAGAATCAGAAGAATCTACCAAATCAGGACAGTAAAGGAAAATTTGAGCCTAACTGGTTGGGTTCCTTCATCATCACAACAAGCTATGGATGAGGAGCATATCAGGTATCAACACCTAACGGTGAACCCTTGCAGGATCCAATAACAACTTGCATCTCAAAAAGTTTAATGCCTAGTCTTAAAGGATATAAAAATTGAAAATACAAAAAAAATTAAAAAATGATCAAAATTCAAAAAACTAAGAAAAAGGATTCAAAAAGGAAAGAAAAAAATTGTCCTCTAGTGAAAACCACTTCGGTGGCACTTTAGGCAAGTACCTTGGTGAAAACCTGGCAAATAGGCACCTCGCATAAATAAAGTACCTCCATCTATTCCTTAGCTCTTTTTTCCTATCATTCTTTGCACTACCATTCATCCATTGCCTATCCACATCCTTATCATAGCTTGATGATGTGAAAAATTGTATCCCTTTAGTACTACTTGGCATATTCCAAAGGTTAGTTTGTCCTCCCTTTATCAAAGTAGTCTAACTTGTCACACTGGGGGTAATTCATTATGGATCATATCAGGTTCTTATATATCTTGCTCGGTTATTATCTCATCGAAAACACCAAAAAAATTCATATATTCTTACCAAAATATCCAAACCATTCGTAAAATGTTCATCATAAAATTCAAAAACATCTAAAATAAATCAAAATCCCTAAAAAGTCCAAAACATCAAAAATCCAAAAAAGTGGTGCCCTTGTCGAACTACGGATCTCTGAGCTTGAACGTAGACAAGGACATCATTGATGTGCCCCTGAGACATCCTAGGTCATTCCTTTAGGAGTCTGTCATAATAAATTGACTTTTCTATCACCTATTCATATCTTCATCTTGTAAGTGGGTCAAGTTAGTTGAACTATGGATCTCTGAGGTTGAACGTGGGCAAGGCCATCATTGATGTGCCCCCGAGACACCCTAGGTCAGTCCTTTATGAGTTCATCATAATAAATTGAATTTTCTATCACCTGTTCATATCTTCATCCTATAAATGAGTTAGGTCAGTTGAACTACGTGGTCTCTGCGTGTATAACACAAGGAAGACTTATCTTTGATCAACCCTTGAGGCCCCTAGGATAGGTATTTTACATTAGGTTCTTGGTCTAAACTGGAAAATCCGTAAATATTTGCAAAATCTCCAAAACTCCCCAAAAAAATCATATATCAAAAAAATCCAAATATCAAAAATACCAAGAACATTAGAAAACATTCAAAATACCCAAACAACCTCAAATATTTTGGAAAACCCTAAAAAGCCTAAAAAAAAATGAAAATACAAAAAACATTAGAAAACATTCAAAATACCTAAACAACCTCAAAACATTTTCAAAATACCCAAAACATTGAAATATTCCAAAAATCCCAAAACCATCAATCCCATTTCACTTTCACCTGCAATAACCTTTCACCCATAATAAATCAAGTGTCGCCTTCAAACTTTGGTGAGACAAATAGAAAGAAAGTATAGTAAGTCTAAAAGTGAAACTTAATTGTTAAAATCCAAAGTCTAGATCATAGGTAAATGTGTCAGTGAAGTTTGTATCAATGGCTCATCTTAACATCATCATTCTAACATCAAACAAGCTCTGATCAACATATTATGGGATGTATCCTTCCTACAATGGACATCAGTATCAGAAATAAACTTTGCTATATTTAAACAAGACAAGAGATATGGATCATAACACTGACTATTTGTCTTTAATCTTTTCTTAAGATTTATCTTAATGACCCATTCTAAGGACCTCTCGATGATGTCTATCAAAATGATTTAGAGAGAAAGGAATGGGGCATTGATCTTGATATTTTGTTTGTTGTGCTTGTGGGTACTATTGTAAAATAATCTTAGCACATACTTGCTTGGTTGTGTGTAGGAAGGTCGTTTAGGGTATGTTGTTGATTTTTGCATATGCTTTGGTCCACTATATTTTAAGCTTCTAACTTACATTCCAATGAGGTTTCCGTATGCCAAGATGTGAACAAGAACTATCCTATCTATTTGTCAATTCAAAGTCCATTACACTAGATACAACGTCGTCCTGGTTATCAATACCTTGATGCATCGTGTCTATGTCTTATATCAAACAATAAGGAACGATGGAAAATCCCAATCTCGATATGTGAGAACCTCATCTAACTACATTCATATTGCATCTTGCATTGTCTCGTCACCATCTCTAATAAAGTCTCAGTGGATCATAGACTTGTTGGACTTTTTGAATCAACCTCAAAATTAATGGTCAAGTTCATCCATCTTATTCTTCTTATTCTTCATTCTTTACTAACAATTCTATCCAAGCATCAAATCTATGTGATCCGTATCGACATATACATGAGGTTACCCATAGCCAATGATTGTCTATACATCATGAAATCTATCTACATCAATATCTGAGCTAGAAATCTCTCTTCCATTGGGGCATAGTGGGGCATCTATATCATCTCTAGCTCAACAATCTTAAAAATCGTAGCTCTTTGATCCAAAATCAACCTGACATCTAAAAGCATCTCAAGTATAAGTCTAATTTTCACCTATCGTGAGCTCAATTAGAACACTTTATTCTCTGATCGATCTCTCGAGGGGGAAACCAACCATATTTTGATCATATCAATGTCAAATCATCTAACGAATTTTGTTCCTAGCCTTGCTAGCAAATCTTGATCAATCTATCAAATCAAGCATCATTTGGATATATCGTTCCTTATCAATCCTCATGTTATTCAACTCAATCCTTACATTGTTGTGAATCCTCAAAAATGTTATCAATCAATCAATCATGTCAAACAACTCTTAGCTTGGCTATCAACATCTCAAAGAGATCATTGATATTCATTTATGCATCGTCATTAGCATCAAAATCAACATCGAAATCAATATCAGTCTTTGAACCAATACAACAGGTACATTGCTTCAAAGAGAGGCAAAATGTACACACTAAAAAATGTCGTGATCAATATCATGCACTTGAAACAATTGTACTAACATCATTTCCTCTAAAACCCATCCTCTTTTTGCTAATTAATCAAATTAGCTTAGCTATTTAATTAATTATGTTATTTTCATCTATTAATCTAACTTATTAAATCGGGTTCATTCACCCCCTTTCACGCTAACATTTCATCTAATTAAATAAAATAAATCAACATATTTAATTTAATTCACCAAGTCTTCTAATTTAATTAAATAACCCTAAGTTACTTAATTAAATGTCATTTCACCTTTCCCCTTTCATTTAATCATCTAATTTAATGAAAATCACTTTATTTCTTCAAAATCCACTAATTGTGTGATTAACTTTTTTTAATTAACAATTAATCTAATTTTCCTCTAAAAGAGGAATATTCCCATGGAATATTCTTTATCCTTTCTTTTTGCACAGTTAAGATTTTCTTTTAATTTGCAAAATTCCTTTTATCCTGACCCATGGGAATATTCCAAAAGAATATTCTTATTCCTCCATCATTTGAAAAAGGAATATTTTCACTTGGCTTCAAATGCAGGTTACCTTGTAACTTGAATTGCAAGTTATCTTTTTACTTTTTGGACAAGTCACCTTTGACCTGTGTGTGTAGGTCAAAAGTGTGTTTGTTTGGGCCAAATGTGAGCCCTTAATTAAATCCCATCATGCATTCTCATTCGTTGATGAGAATCCATGATCCATGCCTCTTCTTCCTTTCATCCTTGGCCGTTGATTAATCTTTTCGATCTCAACCCTTCAATTCTCATTTTCTCTTCTATAAATAGAACCCTATTTGGAGACAAATGGATCCATCTTCCAATTGCAAACTTATGCTATTGAATTAACTTACATCCAAAATCATATTTAACTCATTTTTAACTTGTTTTAGTTCATTTTAGTTGCATAAATAGGTTAAGACATCCATTAATGGCTTCCATGCATCCATCTTAGCTTGTTTATAAATTAGGGTTTTCATCTTTTAGCTTAGAAGTAGCTTAGATTTTCTTAGAAATTTCATAATTAGATCATTTTTAGTATGAAATCATGTTTAATTAGCTTACATCATGTTCATTTTAGCATAAACTAAGTTTTAATCCATTTTATCACAATGGTTTCATCAATTCTCTTTCATAGAATTGATTGAAATAGACTCATTGATCACGAGATTGGGAAAGGGTCGTTGTTCCACATCAACACGACACCAATTCCAAAATAGGATAAGTTTCAAATGGGTTAGAATAGGAATTTAGTTGTTTTCACAGTTTGTAGCTTTCAATTTTAGTAAATGCTTAGTTTTAGTTTAAATTTGAATTATTTTGTTTGGTAGATTGAGGTTTAGTGGCTTCATTATACTTTGATTTATGATGGATCAAGTGTAATCTATCCACCCTAACAATCCTCGTCTCACAGTAGCATATGAAATTTAATAGTTTGGATCCTTTAAAAAAATTTTTTTTTTTGTTCCACAATTTATAACTTAAATATTGAGGATAACATAAGAGACTTGTTCAAAGTGATGGATGCATGACGTTCAAATAGATATCGTGACCTCTACTTACCTCCCTAAAAATTCCATATGACTTTAATAACCTTTTTACAAGCCTCAAACATCTCATTACCGCTCATTTCTAACTAATCTTGTATTTATTTGTTTCCCTTTTCTTATATAATGTATATACTTAAAGTTATGCATGTTAGAAATTGTAGTGATGAGATTGATTTAAGCTACTCCAACACCAAGTATTTATGCATCCCTTTAAATTTCATGTTATCTTATCCATTGCATCCATAAGGTACAAATGATAGCATGAATATCTTCAATACATCAGTCTAAAAATCATTGAGAGGTATCAATCCAATGTCATTTTATTAATTTTTTACTTTAGAACTTCTTTTTTTATTTGTTACTTATATACTAGACATAGCTCTTTATTTTTTATTTAAGAATTATTATTTTTATCTATATTGTTTACTTTATTTTTATTTGAAAAGTCATTTTTAGATAATATACATGTTTTACTTTTGTATGGGACTCTTAATTTTATTTTTGAAAAAATCACTATTTATTATTTTGGTAATTCTTTTTTTATGTTTTTATTTTTAAAAGTGTAATTTATATTATATATTTATATGATTTCTTTTAATATAATTTTTAAATTTTTGACATCTTTATATTTTAAAAAATTGTCAATTCTAAATAGTTTTATTTTTTTCTTTTTCTTTTATGGTCAAGACATTAAATGTTTCCCCCTACTATTGTTATAGGTTACACTTCTCAATGTAGTGACATTTCTTAAATGCTTATTGAGTTTTACACAATCATGTTTTTTTCATCTCTTCCAATTTCTTGGATCTCTCTATGCAACAAATCAAAGAGTGTGCATATTATATCATGAATACTCATTGATGACTATGATTGCAATGATTAACCCATGGTTATGATGAATTCCATATGGACAAATTTATTTTTGTAGGCTCACACGCATACAATAAACATCAATTTCTTTATATAGGATCCCAACATGTCTAATGGATCATAGTTTTTTTTTATGGTTCCCACCATGTCCAACAAATATCAGTTTTCTATGACTCCCACTATGCCCAATAAGTACGACCAAAATGTTGCTAAGAAATTATTTTCAACATCTATTTCATATTTTTATCAAATGGTATTCATTAAATTTTGTTCTTATAGGTTTCCAAATTGAAAATTCATTACAAAGAACATATATGAAACCGTCATCTATATCTATACTATCTTTTTATGAGTGTGTTATTTACTTTCTCATAGATTCCTTGTTTTCTTTGCATGTACTTTAATAATAAGTAACTTGCAAGTAAAAATGAGGAAAAAAAATATAGATGACTTTTTTCCTTTCTTTTTGGATTTATTAACTTAGTTTTCCTTAATTCAATGACTAGTGTACAAGTGGAATGTTTGTACACAATGAAAATTGTCAATTAACCTTATCCTAATCTAATCTTACCTTCCCACATCCTTAGGGACCTTCAAGATCTACAATTTATCTATTTCTTTACCTTGTCCAAATCAGCATCATAGATTTGACACTTAAACTTTCAAACTCAAATATAAATCTAGGTTCAAGTTCCTACTTGCTAGCTTGAGTTTGAAATAATTAATTTGTATGTTATTGTGCTATATAAAAAAACTTGATTTCACTTTTGAAATCTGGAATAGAGACTGAAGAGAGCATTACAACACATTGCATTGCATCGTCAATTTATGATCAATATCTACATTTTGCAATGAACTAGTACATATTACACAGGTTTTCCCTTTAATCTTTATTCAAAACTATTAATTTTGATCCCACGATTTTACATAAAGAAAAAATTCTTACTTGAAAAACACCCAAAGACATTCATCAATGCCACCTTATTTTCCACAAATTCTAGAAACCAAGACAAACAGTTTCCAAACATAAATAAATTATAAATTATTTCTATAATAATTAATCGAACCTATAAAACAAGTTCACTTACACAAACATTATTCAATCCAAAGCAAAGAATAGAATAGCCTGTTGTCTGTTAGAACTTACCACTTTCAAACCTGATCTCTAAGCATCATTTTATATTACCATGCACAAACTTCAACAAAACAAACTCCATTACTGCAATCGAAGATAACTTATTGTTCCTTCCTTTATTACTTATTTGAAAAGGCATATTTTATTTCTGTTCAATATTAAACCAAGCGATAATGAACATATTTAAATGAAAATTAAATCCATTTGACCAAGTAATCCTAGAATGCCAACACCAATAACAATATTGCAGGCTTTGCAATTTTTGCAGAACCCAGGAAATAAAGCGACCGAGTTTTAACAAGACTGGCGGCAATTGTCGCTTGTTCACACCACGCAAAACCTGAGTTAACTGACCATCAAAAATAATCTTGTATTACTCTCACAAATTATCATGCAATTGAAGATATTACCTCTCGATTCCAAACACTTTGGAATACAATAAACATAATTGCAGCCGTCTGAAATGCAATCCCACATAACATTCCCATCAAACAGATAGAACGGTTATTTGCTAATTTCATATCAAATAGAAAGTGAGTCATCTGTTATTTTGAGGTTTTGGAGTTTTGATTATGTTAAAGATTGGAAGGATCAGTGCCTATTATAAAGCATTCATGGAGATAAAAGAGAAGAGACTCCCAAAAAGAGACCTCTAAAAACAAGAATCACAACCAAAACTTTTGACCGGAACAAGGAAATGGTTACAGAACAACTATAGAGAAAAGAAACTGCAGCAACAAAAGACCAACCCAGAACACAACTGCTATATCAATTTCCTGTTTTGGGGTTTCCCTGTGAGTAGTAAAATACCAGCAACAATAGACCAGCCCAGAAGAACTACTTTGAGGTTTTGGAGTTTGCCTATGAGTAGTAATATCAATTTCAGAGATACCATATCTCAACACTGTTCAAGCAAGACAAGGCATAAGTTGAAATTGGATGACATTAGGATGTAGAAGGCCCAAAGCCATCTTACCATAATCAGAAATGTAGAAATTTACAGTGTTAAGAATCCAGTTACCATAACATGACTGCTGAAGCCACTGACAATTTTAGGTAGGACCAAGTTGAGAGAACGCATCCAGAGAAAATCATTTCCATGTAAGGGGACAGCCACCACAGATAATATAGAGAAACAGGACAACTGAAGGGCAACACCTTGCTAAATTCATTGGTGCAACTGCACCTCCAAGAGCCATAGGAGAAGTAATTGTTCACTACCTCATCTCACAAGGAAAGTTTGGGTAGTGGTAGCATGGGCATCCATGGAACCATCATAATTATTATAGATGAGTGAGAGGGGGACACATAGTACCCAGCACAAGCTTATTTTTTGGCTGCGATTTACGTGTTACGTTGCCAAATTGCATGTACAGTGGATGGGAATGATGTCCGTAAAAAAGTGAAACAGTAAATATCACGTAAGGTTTGGATGGGCTTAATTTGGTGGAAATAATTCACGAGAGGGGATGGAAGAAGTTGACACATGGATGAATAAGGCAAAGGCATTCAAGGGATTTGGAACGACTCGATCATTACGCCAAAGAAATGACGAAACAAAGATAACACACGATCTAGTCATGTTTGCTTATTTTTCCAACACTCATTGGCAGCACTAAGCAATACAATTAGATATAGGAATAAAAAAGGAAAGAGGAGGGATGGGCCAACGCCCATAATATATATCTATAATCAACTACCACCATTCATGTTTTCAACTATTTAACTGGTGGATAATGACAACTCTAATGGAAAATCTTATCTTTTTGTAAAAGATAAAGAAATAAAACAAACCGATAAAATAATAAAATCAATAGAAACAATGGAATAAAATAAAGATTTTTGTTTTTTAAGTTTGATAGAGATTATCATTTTGAAGATATTATATATATCTTGTTGTCTTAAAGGAAAAATAAATATAATGAATTGTAATTAAATAGTAGCAGCTGTGTGAAGATTGTAATCATTTTATCACAGGAATAAGAATATTGATACTTTGCTCTATGGATGTTTCCTTGACATATTGTCAAGGTTTTACCATATAATTTTGTGTCTTGTTTATTATTTTGTTATTCCATTTAATTTTATTTGTTATTTATTTGCAACTAACTTGTGCTGCAATATTATTTAAGTTTGTGGGTTTTACGTTTTCCAAGTGGTACCAGAGCAGTTATTTTGCAACTTCTATGTAAAGATTTGGTACCAGAGCAGTTTTGAATGTGTGATTTGTGAGTGCAACAAGGATTGCACAAAGCGTTGGTAGGAAAGCCAAAAAAATCTACAAATATCATTGCATTGACGAGGATTCAGAGGATCTAGATACAAAAGATCTTAGCACAATTTGGTTGTGTTTAACAGATGGTGTTCTTTTCAATATTGTTGCAGAGGAAAAAACAATAACTTTACGGAATAAAATGGACTCTTTATATGATAAAATTCCTTATAGTTCGGATCTACTTGAAGAGACAAATGTATAGTTTGTGAAAGAAAGAAGGTATAATTTAATTCTTGATCATTTAAATATTTTCAATACTCTTATATATCAATTAGCTAGTATAGGTGTCGAAGATGAAGACAAAACAGTGAGAATAGGAGAGCCAAATACATATATACAAGCAAAAATATCATTGCAAAGTTGGTAACAACAATCCATGAGTATTAAAGGTATACTCCTAGCATGCTATATTGTTGAGTTCTGAAAGCTTTTGCACTAAGAGTTTGGAGGGAACCTCCCAGTCCCAGTTACACAATCAGATGGTCAGATAAAAGTTGGTACTGAATATTCAAAATTGGAATCAAACAAAGCTATAAGTATAGTCCTAGTATTAAAATGGTTGACTGTAGAATAGTAGAGTACTAGTATTGAAAAGGACTTACCAACAAACCTAAATGGAAGCAAGTTGTAAATCACCAATTTAACCAACAATATCTTGGGTGATGGCAAGCACTCCATACATAGGGACCTATAATTCTTCATAAATTCTTCGATTCCAACCAAAATATCCAAGGGAAGGAAATATATTCATTAGTGTGCTCAACATGCAGGGCCTGTAGTGAGGCCGCATCCATTCTCCAATCTACAAGTTAGAGGAAATTCAAAATCACTTTCTTATATAATCTACTACAAAAGAAAAGGCAATGCATACAAGAAACATTTTCCTCTTGCAAAAATATTAATTAATTTTTTTGTCTTTTTCATGGCTTGAGAGTAGTGAACAACTGAAAATGAAATCTAATAAACACCATTAGAATTCACTAGGTTGGGGTCATATATAGAACCCTAATACTATACTAGCAATTGCACCTTCGTGTGCAATGGGTACGTCAAAGAGGTGTGGAAAGTCAACTAGGTAAGATTCAGTTTATTTTTGCATATATTTATATGGTACATGAGCTAAATTGGTAGGACCTCTGAATCAGGAAGATAATCAGTCTCCATTACCAAAAGTCTCATGTTATGTTTGCAATAGGGAGAGATGGAGAGAGAGAGGGGTGAGGAGATAGAGATGGATAAGTAGATGGAGATGGTGAAGGAGGTGGAGATGGAGATAGAGAAGGACAGGGATATGGAGACGAGAGGGAGAGATAAAAAGAGAGGAGAGAGTGATAAATAGAGATGGAAGAGATAAATATATAGAGAGGGAGAGAGAAGGAGATAATGTGTGACAGAGAGATAGAAAGATAAAGATAAAAATAAAGATAGGAAGTGATATAAAGAGAGGTAGAGAGGAGAGATAATGAGATAGAGATAAAGGGGAGATGGATGCAAAAATATGGAGAGACATAAAGAGGCAAATAGATATAGATATATAGGTATAGGAAGAGGGATAGGGAGAGACAAATATATGGAGAGATAGAGGGAGACATGTTTAGAGATGGAGAGGGGGAGAGGAAGATAGAGGTATAGATGAAGATAGTAGAGGGGAATAGGGAGAGAAATAGATAGAGATATGAACCACCAAAAATTTAGCTCTAGACCTAGGGAAAAAGAATTCCCTTTACTAGGCCCTTAGGGTTTTTCACCCTAAGAGCACTTGGTGAGAGAATGACACTCTTGCCTCTAGGTGACTAAGGGTTTTTGGCAGTTGCATTCAAAAGGGTAGGGCTGATTGATGAAGGTTGTGATGTGTGTGTGTATTGTGTGGCTAAAACTGAAATAAAATGATACTAATCTAATGTATGCAAATGCAAATAAATCAAAACTAAACTAATGCAAAGCTACTCTAAAATGACCTAAATGTGTATATTTTGGAAAATAACAAAGGAGGACAAAAGATGTGTACCTAGAAAAGTGATGTTGTAGATGAAAGGTCCCATAATCCTCTAGAAAATGTCTGAAAACAATGGAAGGACACTTACGCCAAGTTGGGCGACCTAGTCCACTTGTCGAGAAACTTTTCCTAAAATAGGGTTCGGAGAAATGGGTGCCCAAAAATTTAGAAACCCTTTTCAAGGCCTAGCACAGGGACAAGGTCGCCAGTAGGGGTGACCTAGTCCTCTTGTGGCCTTCTAAGGAATTAGGGCTTGATTATGTGGGTCCCATTTCCCTTTTCTATAGCGATCCATGTTTGAAACTCCCAAAAGTGACCTGTAGCTTGTCTTCTTGCTCCTTCTAGGGTTTGATGCTTAGATGTGACTTGAGGGGAATGTTTGTACTTTCTTCCAACACTTTGTACTTCATCAAATTTGCATAAAAACCTGAAAACACATGCAAAGACCAAGATAATATTAGGGTTAGGAGATAGGGGTTTTCCTAAGTCAAACCCCTTTGAAGGTGATTAAATCCAAATGAGACAAAACCAAAGGATTGTAATATTAAATGATGAACTTAATGAAAATGCTTACCAAACCTTTCTTGTTGATGGTCTACAACATGCAATAGCAGCTCCAATCGAGGTTGCTTGTGAAACCCTAATTCTTGTTTTGCTTGCTTTGGAAGACTTGGATGCTAGAGTGCTTGTCGAGACTAAGAGTGAAAAATGAGCTAAGGAGAGAGAAAAATGAAGGTGAAAACCCTTATTTGTACATGTGAAACCCTAATTTTCCTGAAATGCAACATGATAGGCTAACCCTAGGGTTTAGGAGGCAAGATTCCCGTTAAATTTTATTTAAAATTTAAAATTTATGCCTAAAGGGACTAGGTCACCCAAAGTGGCGACCTAGTCCACTTGGGAAAATTTAAGTGGTGGTCGGGAATTAATTTGTGTTTAATGAAGTTAATCAGCTTTGCCTCTCGAAACACAGTTAGGTCGAGACTAAAGATACATTAAAGGGGAAAATTGGTGTATCTAAAAAGGGTTAATTTAGGGGTTATAAGCCTAGATAAGTGTGAAAATGCATCACAACACTTTACAACACTTTGGCATAAGGCTTAGGAAGGTGTAAGAAGGTGTTATTTAGGTGAATTATGTTGAAAGGGTCTTAGAAAAGTGATGAAATGTGTTACAAAACTTCACAACACCTTAGTAAAACACCATTAGGTTATTGTTGAATTGCAAACTTACAAGATTGAATGAAGGTAAACAAGGCCAAAATCCAATGGAAAAGGCCAAAATGAGTGAAAAAGTGCCAAGGTATACACTTTTTGGTGACACATTTAGCCCCCACTTTAATGAGAGTATGAATCTACTTTAGACTCACACTAAAGTAGCTAAATCATGTGTGATGAGTGGGATCTAATGTACTCATGCTAGTAAGGTGAGATGACTCATGATCAAGCCCCCAGAATCAAGATCCCATGGAAAACTATACATAAGTATAACAGATCACACAAGGAGTGATGTAAAAAATTCAGATTAAGCTTCAACCATTTGTCCATCTAGTTATGGATCAGATCTAAGCTATTTCTCTGAGAGAAAAGGATGTACTCACTCTAGGCCGACAAGACTTTCAGTTGTCCACTGGGTGAGAATGCCAAAAGGTGGTGAGATACATACACATGGTTGGTATGCACTCACACACAAAAGAGTGGCTATGGGGAAAGTCTTGTCGCTAGTTGGGCTTCCCACTCAATCATGCCAAAGTTATATCTCCTGATAACTTTGATAAGGCCCCACAAAAGACAGGGGTGCAGTTCATGAGAAAAGAAAAGCCTTGGATGGTTAGAAACCATGAACAGGTGCAAGATGGCACCACAAACATGCAAGTTGTGTTATGCAAGGTGGCCATGTATACACGAAAAAGTATAAAATACAAAATGCAAAAGAATATAAAATGAAAAAAGAGTGTTCTAAGGAGTCTTGTATAGTTCATATGAGGTCTTTGACTTAGTGAACATTATGTTTAATGTCTCCAAGAGAGGACCAATCAAATTATATAAGATTCACAACTTAGGGGATGCAGTGCATCGTATCAAGCCACTAAGAGGAATATAATATGCTAAGAAAAGTCACACTTATGAAGGACATTACACCGAATGTCTTCCACTAAGTGAGGAACATATCATGTGAACTGACAAGGCTACACTAGGAAGCATAGACAAAGAAAAAGAAAATGCACTTGCAAAAATAAAATAGAACAGTGTCAATGTATGCCCCCACTTTAAAAAGGATTGCTACACACCACTTTGTGAGCAATTGCTAAATAAAGTAGAGAAAAGAAAAATTCAAAAGGGACATGAGAGCCTACTTGAAAAGCCCAATGTCAAGTGATAGGTATCCAAGAAAGTTTGTGTCATGTGAAAAGGAAGAAAGCAAAGGAAAAGGGGGAGATGCCCCCAAAATGAAGAACGCCAAACACATAAGGGATCTATGGATTTGGGGTCAGTATGTTCATTGCTGCAATGTTTGTTTTAGAGAGCATGGAACTATCATTATTCCCCCAAATGCATAGAATTGGAAGAAGACATAGAGAGAGCAAAAGCAACTAAAAAAGAAAAGTCAATTTGGGTCAACATGGGATGTCTCAATGCTTTGCATTATCCCCAAAAGGATCATAAAAAGAAAAAGAAAAAAGGCAAACGCAAAAGAGCCTTGTTTTTGAGTCAACATGAAGGAGACATTGCGGTCTCAATGCCTTGCATCATCCTCAAGTGAAAGGAAAAAGACAAAAGAAAAGAGTGTCATTTGGCTCAACATGAAGGAGACATTGCAGTCTCAATGCCTTGCATCATCCCCAAATGAAAACAAAAAGGATAAGGAAAAGAAAAAAAAGTGAAAAGTGAAAAGGCATGCACGACACATAGAAGAAGGAAGATACATATAGAAGAATGTCACAAAGAGTAATAAAAAATCAAACAAAATAGGGAATACATGACACACAAATACAAAAAAAGTAACATAAAAAGAAGTCCACTAGTAAGTCGCATGTGCATTACTCTGTGAGCAAGTCGTCTGCCTCCCAATATTGCTCAGTATAAAACTGAAGAGGGCGACTAGAGAGAGGAACGACAAAAATTGTCGAACTAGCATCAAGATCAATGCTTGTCTTAGGAGAATTCTCATGAATGCTCATGGAAGAGGATAATAGTGAATTCAAGGTTTGGTGGACCTCTTCATCGATGCGAGAATTCTCATCATCATCATCATCTAAGTTGATGACAATGGTAGGTCGTATGACAATATTAGTGGTAGCTTGTGAAAGGGGTGGTGTGGGAGGAGGATCAATAGGCATGGCCTTGGGCACAGGTAGGTTGGGCTCTTTAGCTTGGTCTTCCTCATGAGATTGGTGGGCAAGAGAACGATGATGATGCCTATGATATCTAGCCTATTTATTCCTTTTTAATTTCTGTTCAAGGTGCACAGGGGAAGGGGTAGGATAATCCACCATAGGTTGTGTATAATCTTAGAGAGGAGGGATTGGATGAACTATGGGTGGCTCATCTACCTTCTCTTTAGCTTTATGGATCTGTTTGGTGTGAGGAGGGAGGACGGAGTTACTATCGTGATCCTTGGGCCTCTTGGATGATGTGGAGGAGGTTTTAGGAAAGGGTTGACTAGGCATATTAGAATCGGGTGGCAAAATGGCTTCGTCAAGGATGGGTGAGTCTGAGGCAAGAGGTAAGTTGCACATAGAAAGTTCGAAGATCTTCTTGGCTTTGAAATTTTGATAGGAAATGAAGAATTCCCATCGAGGGGTGATGGGGGCTCCATAGGTTCAGGCCAAAAGACATCCAAGAAAAAGCTACCCTTAGAGGATAACAGATTAAAACCACTAGGGTGGATAGTAAATATGTCATTATCAATAGGAAACTTCACACACTTGTGGATGATGAATGGGACTGTTGTTATAGAACAAAGCCATGGGTGGTCAAGTCGTAAGTGAAATTGGTCCGACTGAGAGATAATTGAAAAGGTAACATCCAATTTTTTCAGACCTATTTGTAACGGTAGGGAAATCGATCCAATCGTCAGTCACACAAAACCATTGTGTGTTTTGACCAATGCAGTAGGTTGATTATAGACATCTTGATCAATATTATCTAATGCCAGAAACTCTTATGTGATAACATTTTCACCACATGCGGGATTTATGAGTATTCCATTGGTGGGCTTATCATAAATGTGACCAGCTATGTAGAGAGGGTCATCAGGAAGGTTGCATAGTATATCTTGTGCAGAAAAGGAGATCTCAAGAGGTCCTTTTGTTGGGCCCTTATGATGGATAGCATCTATTGCTCCTACCATTTCATTAATACGTGTGACATGGGTTACCGAGGGAAGAGAAATAAAATGTAAATCTTGTGAATCCACATTCATGACATTAGGTGGGGAAGTTTCACTTGGTTTGACAAATGACACATTATGATTGGGCATGGGGTTGGTAAATATTTGCAAGTTTTGGTTAGGGAGTGCCACAAATTTACTGCTTTTAACATTAACGCTTGCAACAAATAGATGACTTGAATCAATTAGGTCTTACACTAGGTGCTTTCGACGCTTGCATTGTTCAATTTCATGTTCGTTTTGGTGATGAAAGTAACAATAAGAAGTGGCATTATAAGAAGGGGGTAATGGTTTATTAGGATTAGGTGTATGGACGGGAGGTAAAGAAATCATTTGTTGCTGAAGTAATTGGGTCATGGTGTTATGAAGGGTGGCGGTCAAGGGTGTGAAAGTATGCTTAGGATCTCTGTAATTAAAGGGAACTATGGACCTAATGGCAGCCACTTGGTTATTAACGGGTGGAGGGTTTTAGGATGAAGGGTTAAATTGGAGAAACCCTTTGTTTGGTTTATGGAATGGTTGGGGGTTGGATTGGGAAGAGTTATCAAACTTCTCATCACGACTAGGAGTGGACCGTGAGTCACGATTGCTAGTAGAATTATGGTAGTCACAGAGTTCTTGACATAGGTACATAAAGGAGGGGAACTTCATGAAAGTAAGTTTATCCTGTAGGGATGTCACAACGTTTTCGGTAAACATATTTTGCAAATGGATATCTGGTATCTTAACATCAATCAAGGAATAAAGAGCTTGTTAATGAGAGATAAAATCAGTTATCTTCTCGGTATTAGCTTGTTTGCATCTCATGAGGCTCGCTAAAGTTTTCTTTGGGGCCATATGAACTTGAAAGTGATTAATGAAGGCATCCACTAATTCATTGAACGAACTAATGGAACTAGTAGGTAGGGAGGAGAACTAGTCCAAGGATGCATCTTTAAAAGTCCTTGGGAATAACTTGGCAAGCAACTTGTCATCAAGAGTGAAGTTGCTACAGAGGGTAGTATAGGCATTGACATGGTTTGAAGGATCACCCTTCTCGCCATACTTCTCGAATCTAGGGATCTCCATTCCTTGTGGGAAGGGAGCATAGAGGATGTCAAGGGACAACGGATTACTACGAACATAGTGGGAAGGGGATCCATATTGGTTTTGGTTAATGGTGGATATTTGATGTTACATAGAAGTTACAGTGTGAAATAGTTGTGTAATGAGAGGGTCACTGTAAGTGTTATGAGGTGGAAGGGAGAGAGGTGAAGGGGTGAAAGTGGTGGAAGGTGAAGTAGTAGGGATAGTAAGGGTGGGGACAATGGAAGAGGTGTAGGGGTGGGATGCCCCAAGAGAAGTAGAGATGCTAGTGGGGATGGTGAGGGGAGGTACCACATTACTAACCTGTTGCATAGTGGTTGTCACACTAGGAGGTGAGTGAGATTCCTTAGGTGCATGTTGTTCATATATTTTTGAAATCCTTTTCATGAAACGTAGGCCATCATCATGATCAAGTAAGCGGTGAAGGTTCTCAATGGTAGGGATAGCGGTTTCGGATATGGGTTCAAAGCTAATTTCGTGTTGAAAATCAGCGAGATCAACATGAATATGAAAGAGTTTACAATGTGGGAGGTTATTTTTATCACCACTTGTATCATCTAGTTGCAAGGAATTGCTAAGGATGGTTTCTAAGCCTAATGCACCATTGTCAATACCAGGATTTGAAGTCGAGGGGATCCTAAGATCTAAAACAAGGGTGTTGTTGGTAGATGCCATGGTCCTAGAATGTCGCCTCACAACTGTATCGGCAAGAGAACACTAAATTCTCAGAAACGGTTCCCTAAGGCAATGCAAGCAAGGGTGACAAAAGGGCTTGTAACTAAGATTCTGGAACAGAACACATAAAGCCAAAACCAAGGATCTGTAAGACATAAAATACTGGATTTTTTTTGGGAATTTGACAGAAAACAATGCCAAAGGACTAGGTCGACCAGTGTGGCAACTTAGTCCTAGTAGTGTTGTTTTTGAAAAATTCCTGAATTTTTAGCTAAGTTTTATGCTTTTTCTGATTTTCTAATACAAACAGAAACTGGAAATGCAATTTTTTTTGTATTTTCTTACTAAAAATGCAATGCAATGTACAATTCTATCATGAATTTTCACTAAATTCACTTTTTTTCACTAACACTAGGATGCAAACAATGCAAAATTTTAATGCAATGCAAGCTATCTCTAAGATGAAATGCAAAACTCGGAAAGCTCGCTAATGGTCTATTGTCGGGTTCACCAAAATGAACCACCAAAAATGTGGCTCTAGACCTAGGGAAAAAGGATTCCATTTACTAGGCCCTTAGGGTTTTTCACCCTAAGAGCACTTGGTGAGAGAATGACACTCTTTCTTGTAGGTGGTTGCAAGGGTTTTTGGCGACTGCATTCAACAGGGTAGGGTTGATTGATGAGGGTTGTGATGTGTGTGTATTGTGTGGCTAAAACTGAAATAAAATGATGCTAATCTAATGTATGCAAATGTAAATTAAGAAAAACTAAACTAATGCAAAGCTAATCTAAAATGCCCTAAATGTGTATATTCTAGAAAATAATAGAGGAAAAAAGATGTGTACCTGGAAAAGTTATGTTGCAGATGAATGGTCCTAGAATCCTCTGGAAATTTTTTGAAAACAACAGAAGGACACTTACGCCAAGTTGGGCAACCTAGTCCACTTGTTCAGAAACTTTGCCTAAAATAGGTTTCAGGGAAATGGGTGCCCAAAAATGCAGAAACCCTTTTTTGGGCCTAGCATAGGGACAAGGTCGCCAATAGGGGTGACCTAGTCCTCTTGTGGCTTTTTGAGGAATTACGGCTTGATTTTGTGGGTCTCGGTTGATTTTTCCCTTTTATGCAGCAATCCGTGTCTGAAACTCCTAAAAGTGACCCGGAGCTTGTCTTCTTGCTCCTTCTAGGGTTTGATGTTTGGATGTGACTTGAGGGGAATGTTTGTACTTTCTCATAACAGTTTGTACTTCACCAAATCTACATAAAAACTTGCAAACACATGCAAATACCAAGAGAATATTAGGGTTAGGAGATAGGGGTTTTCTTAAGTCAAACCCCTTTGAAGGTGATTAAAGCCAAATGAGACAAAACCAAAGGAATGTAAGATTGAATGATGAACTTAATGAAAATGCTTACCAAACCTTTGTTGTTGATGGTCTGCAACATGTAAGAGCAGCTCCAATGGAGATTGCTTGTGAAACCCTAATGCTTGTTTTGCTTGCTTTGGAAGACTTGGATGCTAGAGTTCTTATGGAGACTAAGAGTGAAAAATGAGCTAAGAAGAGATAAAAATGAAGGTGAAAACCCTTTTTTGTACATGTGAAACCCTAATTTTATTGAAATGCAACATGATAGGCTGACCCTAGGGTTTAGGAGGCAAGATTCCCATTAAATTTTATTTTGAATTTGAAATTTATGCCTAAAGGGACTAGGTCGCCCAAAGTGGCAACCTAGTCCACTTGGGAAAATTTAAGTGGTGGTTGGGAATTAATTTATGTTTAATGAATTTAATCAGCTTTGCCTCCCAAAACACAATTAGGTTGGGACTAAAGATACATTAAAGGGGAAAATTATCATAGAAAAAGGGTTAATTTAGGGGTGATAAGCCTAGATAAGTGTGAAAATGCATCACAACACTTTACAACACTTTGGCATAAGGCTTAGGAAGGTGTAAGAAGGTGTTATTTAGGTGAATTATGTTGAAAGGGTCTTAGAAAAGTGAGGAAATTTTTACAACACTTCACAACACCTTAGTAAAACACTATTAGGTTATTGTTGAATTGCAAACTTACAAGACCAAATTAAGGTAAACAAGGCCAAAATCCAATGGAAAAGGTCCAAAATGAGTGAAAAAGTGCCAAGGTATACACTTTTTGGCGACACAAGATATAGAGAGGGGTAGAGAGAGAGATAAGGAGATATAGATGGAGAGATAGAGAGTGAGATATAGAGAGATATGAAGGAAGAGGGAGAGGGAGAGAAGAGGGGGGGGAGAGGAAGAGAGATAATTAGAAGAGGGAGAGAGAAGGGGAGAGAGATAAATAAATAGGTAGAGGAGGGAGAGAAAGAAGAGGGGGAGAGAGGGAGAGAGATAGGTAGAGAAAGAGAGAGAGAAGAGGGGGAGAGAGGGAGATATATCTCAATATAAAGAGATGGAGAAGGAGAAGGATGGATGTATATATATATATATATATAAATGATGATATAGAGAGATATAGAGGGATAGGGAAAGAGATAGAGAGACAGGGAGATGAGGTAGAGAAATATATGGATAGAAAGAGATAAAGAAAGGAGTGAGATCAATTTTTAGGCCTTCTAGTAGATAGTGTTGTGAAAAAAAGGTCTCAATGGAGAAGTGATAGCTTCAAAATTTAGGGATCCCAACATGACTAAAATAAAACCTCTAAATCGGGAAGATAATTAGGCTCCATTATCAACAAGGTCATGTTGCTCAATAATGTGATGGGGAGATCGAGGTAGAGATACATGGATATAACTTGAGATACAGAGATAGGGAGATAGAGGTAGAGAGACATGGATATAACTTGAGATAGAGAGAAGATAAAGAGGGAGATAAAGAGAGAGAAATAGAGTCAGACAAAGACAGATAGAGACAGAGAGAGATAGAGATAGGAAGAGGGAATGATAGGGAGAGGGAAATTGAGAGAGAGGGAGAGATGGAGATAGAAAGAGGGGGGCAATAAGTGAGGGAGGGATAGAGATAGGGAGAGAGAGAGAAGGAGAGATAGATATAACTTGGGGTAGTTAGAGGGGGTGAGAGAGAGAAATATAGAGAGAGACAGAGATAGAGATGGGGAAAGATATAGAGATAGAGAAAGAGATAAAGATAGGGCTTGGGAGAAACATAGTGTGTGTATGAGAGAGATACATAGATATATATTTATAAATAGATATCAAGAAGGATAGGGATAGAGAGATAGAGATAGAGAGGGGAAAGATACAAAGATAGAAAACAAAGATAAAGATAGGGAGGGAGAAACATGGTGTGTGTATGAGATATATATATTTGTAAATAGATAGAAAGGGAGCAGAGGGAGGGAGAGAAATGGAGAGAGAATAGAGAAGTAGAGAGATATAAAAAGAGGAGTGATGGAGGAGATGTGGATAGAAAGGAGAGAGCGATAGATATAACATGGGAAATATAGAGGGGGTGAGAGGGATAGATAAATATATAGAGAGGGAGAGGGAGAAATAGAGATAGAGGGAGACAATGAGAGAGGGGAAGGTGGAGAGATAGAAAGATAGATATGATCTTTGAAAGGCCAATAAACCCGATTTGTAATATTGTTTTTCTATCTTTTTTCATAAAGAGACACTTCAAAAAACTACCTCGACTCCACTTTTATATGATTGGGAGTTGGAGTTATCTTTTCAAGTGGGCCTGATCTATTTTATAATAGTATATTTTATTATATTTATATTTATATATTATACATAATATTATAAAATATATAAATAATATTGTAGAATAAATATTATGTTATTTATTATTTATATATTATATGATATAATACTTATTATATAATTATATTATATTCAACTATTTAGTATTATATATTAATGTATACATTAAATAATTATAGAAACAATCTTTCATAATTTATAATATATAATTTTGTCTAATAGTAATAATAAATTATATTTTTTTACATAAATGTATTAGTATTAATTGAATGTTACTCTATGACTTCTTTAAAATATAAATTTATTTTTTAATAAAAGAATAGACAACTAGAATTCACTTGGACAATATAGTAAACTTTCATGTATAATAAATGAATAAGGTTGTACATTATTTTACCTAAAGCATAACATAAATAATATGTAGTGTGTATATGAGGTTAAGTCATGAGGTATTTAAAAATGTGCAAGTACCATTATCTAATGCACATTAATATATAAAAGTATGTTGTATAAAAATAAACGAATAAAATCATTTGATTTGCTTATTATAATATCATGTTATTAATATTGAATGCTAAGCTTTTTCTTGTCAAAGTTAAAACCTTTGAAAGAAACAAATTGAAAATTCTAGCATGGATGACCACAAGAGCTTGTGAACCCAAAAAAGGCAGTTCTGACAAGGATCTCTACAACTCAACAATGTCTAGTGAATAAATGAGAAAGGTACATAAGCCTACTATTGAATATATATGTATATAAGAATTATATATACACATTCACTAACATATATACACAACATATACACACATACATATATGCATATGTACATTAATATACATATGTGTACATACACACATACACATGTACATACATATACCTGCATACACACATTCACATATATACATACACACATTATAAATACAAGTTTTTCAAAATAAATAAAATAGTTTATACGAATTTCACCATTATAATAATAATATAATGATATTACTATCATTTATTATTCTCTAGTAGGAAGGGAAAATTCTTGGATTGAAAGATCATTTGTGAGCCCCTCCTTATTGAGGGGTAACACCAGGATTTGATATTAAGATAACAATAAAATGTCAACTTAAAAATGATCAGTGATTTGATTGAAAACGTTCATTGAAAAAAAATGTTTCACACTTTCCCAGGGATTTTGTTTTATCAATTGAATATTTCTGGCTTCAATTGTTTTTTTTTTTTTTTTGCTGATGATAGATCACGGAATGTGATCCAAAACGTTGATGCAAAAAATACAAACACAATCAAAATCAGAAATATTCAATCGATAATCTACATGGATCGTGGAAATCTGTTATCTCTTGTTATTATCAAGGCTGTCATTTATTAGCTAATAAAACACCGATCACGAAATGTCATCCAAAAACATATATTAAAAAACTGTTACATAGTTTTATTCACTAAGATTCATTTGATTTATTCATTCAAAATGCCACACATGGCAGCTTGAGAGCTACACCATGTCCACACCACATAGTCAATTAAGATTTGATCACTTCCACTACCTTTTTCCAGGCAGCGCAAGAGGAAATGCATTTCCACCATGCATTCACATTCTTGTGAGAGGTAATGAGGTCTCCCTTGGTGGCCACATTAACTAGGTAATTTAAATATGAAAGATGTGAAAGATCTGCAATGCTGAAGAAATCCTCAGCCAAATAGTCACTCTCGGAAAGCCTCTCTTCGTATACATCCAACAATTTACCCAACTTCTCTGAATTCGTGTCCACTATTGCCTAGTATGTCTTTCCCCCAAACATGGGGGCAAACAAAATCTGCACAAGAATGGTGGTGCAGGGCAGACTGAATGTCTACGCTTCCACTTGAGACCACTGCTCCACCACTGCCTGTTCGCATAATGTTTTCTCCAGCAGATTGCTACCCTGCCCCTCGTACTTCTCTGCTAGGTATTTTATGATGGCTTTCGACTCTACCCCAAACAAATAAAACCCTCAAACTACATAAAAACGAATGTAAAATTTGACGAAACAAAAGAACAGATTTATATTTGTACCGAATAAGGTGAAATTGTCGTCTTTAATGGTGAGCACTTCTCCAAATGACTGCATTAGTTGATCAAATGAAAATGACAAGCAATGAGAATAAATGAATGAATGAAAGATTTTAATGACGTCCATGAGATTAAACAGTCTAAGGGACCAAGACAAAATCAGGTCTAATATGTCTTCATGTTCTTTTCCAAGTCGAATCTTCTACTATTAATTTTGACTAGAAGGCTAGCCATTTGATTAATCTTGTCTTCCCCAAAGAGCTGGTGCATATTATCAACTTTCAAACTATTTTCGTGCTTAGTACGAATATCTTCATAAGCAGTTCCCATCTTCAATTATGCAACTAACAACCTTGCTTTCCCTTTAATAGTTGAACCTAAATAAGTTTTTTCACCATGATCCTTTTTTCGGGTTAAACTCTTTGATGTAATAAGTTTTTTTTTGCTCAATCTGATTTGCCAACATGGCAGTTCTAAATTTTTCATTCACATAACTTTTTATTTCACTATTGGTGCTAGGACACTCTTGCAAATTGATGTCCCACTTGTTCATTCACTTGTTGTTCTGCTTCATCCAATTTTTTTTCCTATGATCTAACGTCTCCTTCATAACCATTTTAGGCCAACGGTGGTCATTCATGTTTTCAACCTTCTTTAAATAGTGTCTTCTTGAAATGAAACATAGAAAGGAAGTGGATTTTTCTTAATGCCTACCATTGAATGAAAATTTCCATCTAGCTTGACAAATGAAGACATAAGCCCATGGAGAGGTAGTGCTAAATATTTTGCATGTAGTGGATCGCGCTACCAACGATGCTGATGATAAAAAGAAGGCATAATTTCCAAGGGAGAATATTTTGAAACCCTCGTCTTTTTAAAAAATGGCAAAAATGAATCAATGGTTGTCAACAATTCAATTGTCTTGCATGCTATTCAGACAACGTGAATGTCTTGCATACTATTCAGACAATGTGAACCATGGATCGTTAGAGTCAATCAACTTAGTTCATTGAGGGAACGCATTTAGTGTAATAAATTATAGTGATAGTTGATTATTTTTAATTTAATTTAATTTTTTATAACTTTGGTCACAAATGGATGTTTATTAAAAAAAAACTCAACCTCTATATGAATACATTTTAATATATAAAAAGTAAATTTCTAACTTTGTTTTTACTATCTTAAAGACCAAGATTATCTTTTCTTCATTATCTATAGCGAACAGTTCTTTTGAGACAATGTTTGATGTATTTATTAATTAATTGAAATTCAATATACATTACATTTTAAATTTCAATTAATTAATAAAATAGTGTTAAAGCAAGTCCATTTTTTTGGGGGGTTCTATTTATTTCCTAGTTTTTGTTTGTTTTAAAGGTCATCTACCATTTACTTTTAAAAATAATGATTATCTAAAGGGGAATAAATTGATTGGTATTTTTGTCTTCTAGAAATATTTTTTATAATTATTTATTTAAAGTTGTCTTTCAAACATTAAAATATATTGTAGTTTAAAAATTATATATTAACAACTTTATAATATTCATGAAAATATTTCTAACATTTCTCTTTAGTTTATGGATTTTATTGTGAAAAAATTATTATATAATTAAATTCATAAACATTTAATATCTAATATTAGAAATTGTGAAAATTTGATGTCTTTAAATGATATAATCTCCTTTAAATTTTGATTGTACTTTACAATAAAAATATTTAAATAAAAATTATATAATCATCAAATCTATACCCTATCTATCTTCATCCTTAGCTTTTACTTTTTCTCCTAAAAAAATAAAATATTTAAATAATAATTAAAAATGTATACCATTTATTCAAAGTATATATCTATGGTCTATTTTAAAAGTTTTTTTCAAATCAATCACTCCCTCCCTTCCTAAATAAAAGTAAAATTGGTGATAAATAGTTGTTATTAATTTAAATTGGTGATAAATAGTTTATTAATTTAAGTAAATTATTATATATGTAAATTTCTCGAAAGAGCATATAAATTTGAATTTTGTTAATGCAATATTGGATTAAGATCATATATGGAAGTATAGAACATCGAATTAGAAATTAGTAAACTATAAGAATATGATTTATGACACTAGATGTGTTCGATGAAACACTTTTGAGCAAAAAATTATTCTACCAAAGAGAGTTCAATTCCATATTAATATTTGAATAAAGATTACATAATCAAAAAAGTTTCTCCCTTCAATCTAATATATTTTCAAAAATATTTATAACTAACACATAAAACTTCTATCTAATTCATACAATATATAGAGAAGAGTTGAGAGGAAACCACAAGCGGATTGTTGAAACCATAATAGTCGAAAAGCATGGTATAACACTCAACACAAAATGTGATTAATCAACATTTATCTATATATATAGAAAATTTTAACTCTTCTAGCATCTTTAACCCATGTGAAGAGGAAATATAATCCCAAATGTAGTTCTCCATTCTACACCCCATTATACATTGTTGATCCAACTTGACATGCAAATATTCTTCCCTCTCTATCCAAATGCTTAAATTAGAAAAGTGGTATAAATTAAATAAAATAAAACTATAACCACAACCATTATGCTCAACCTTGCTCCTTAATGCCACAAAAACTATAACACATGTAGCTGAGTTGGCTGGGGCTTGGGGTTTTCTCCCTCGAGGTCATAGGTTCGACTCTACTTTGTAGTGGGAAAGGTGGGGATCAGTTACAAGTGTGATAATGTCTGCTTTGTTGACCCAGGGTATAGGATTGGAATTTGCTACTAACCTTTAGTGGGAAAGGTAGGGGTCAATTACAAGTGTGTTAGTGCTTGCTCCATTGACCCAAGGTATAGGACTGGAATTTTCTACTAACCTTTTATTTGTCCATATTTATCTCTAATTTGATGTGTTTTCTTCTATCTTTAGATGAATTAGAGGAAATTGAAGAGAAATTTATAAAGGAACAGTTCTTGGTAGACAATGATCTTTTAAGGGGTGTTTAAGAATATGATATCTTCAAGGAGAAGGGCTTTATTGGTGGTGTATTTCCTAGGAAGTACCTCTAGTAGTGCAAGGGCTTTGTTGAAATCTATCATTCCATCAAGCTAGCCTTCAAGAAAAAATGTGACAAAATTCTTTTGAGGGTGATGTAGAAAAATTGAAGTTGTCTCTATATCAACATGGATATCAACATAAAGGAGAAGTATTACACAATTGCAACTCTTCGAGCTCATGCCTTTCACCCTTCACTGAATTCTCCTTTAGTGAATTATTCTTCAACAGATGCTCCTTTGATCAATGTTCCTTTGGTACAAGTTGATACAGAGTTTGAAAAAGGTCAACGAGAGAATTCAATTGGTTTCATGCACATGGATGAATGAACAATTATGATTTTTAGTTAATTTTTTGCCGTCTCATATGTATACTATCAATGCAAATCTAGTAATGGTTTGCTTAAAATTTTATCATCTTGTAAATTATTTGCCAAGGATGCAAATTCTATTGGTTTAAAATGTTGATAGTTGTTAGTTATTCATGTCAATGCATACTACCTATAGTGTCCTTGTTTATCATAAATGTAGTTATAGGGTTATTTTAGGCATTTTTGAATAGAAAATACCAGTATCCTTCATGGCAATATGATACTTGTAATTCCTATCTATAATTTAATATAATATATACAGGCATCATGCCTTTTACCTTAAAAAAAATAAAAACTAATTTATATTAACATGCCACAACCACCTACATGGGTGTCCAGATAATCATTCCAATATGTTTACAGATTCAAAATTATACATTAAAATTGAAATTAAATATTTTTACTATCCAAATAGTAGCAAGACAAGATCTGATGTTTTATGGTGAACCTGGTTTACAAAATAAATATAGAGAGCCTATATGTAATGTGGCACTAAGATTTGAATTCCTCTCAACAATTCATTCTCGGAAAAGCTAGTAGTCTCTCATTCTTGAAGTTATATATTCCTATAGGAATGAAATTACTCTCTACAAGGTATATAGCATATTCTATTTTATCCTATAAATTTTCATTTCTTACATGATCTAAGCTTTGAAAAGTGTCTTAGGGAAAATCCAGAGCTTGTATTTTAATTTAATATATTGAATTAATGGGTCTAAAGTAATAATAAAAATTACACTTCCAACACAAAATAATATTAGTGGCACACATCAAACTCATATTAAATTACAATATATAATATTTTGAAATAATTATTTTTTAAGAAAAATGATATTGAACATAAAATTCCTTATATATGTATAAATATAATAAATATTACATAAGAAAGAAACCAACATATTAAAAATTATACAATTAAATACTACACATGACATTAAACTAAAATTATAAATCTCATACATGCCACTTAATTTTGTATAAAATAAATATTTAGAAAAAATTAAAAGATATAGATCTAGTTAATTAATTAATTAATTATTGATGCAATATTTTTTAAGTACTTTGAGGCCCTTATCTTTATCTACACATTCTTTCTCATGTCATTCCATTTCCCTTGTCACCCTTGTGCCATATTATTGTTTGAAGCAAAAGAGAACTCCATATTTCTTGTGGGATTCTTTAGTTCCACTCACCTTTGAGAAAAAAAATCTTACTTTTCAAATGGATACCAACCAAAGTAACTTGACATTTGATGCAAATTCTACTAGCTTAGTTGTTTAGGAAAATATCTTTGAAATAATCTTTCAAGTTCATTACAAAGTTGGTCCATAAGGTAATACCCATTTCTGGATGTTAATTTTCCTATTCATTATTTGGAGAATGCTTGCAAATAGATTTATATTTTACCCTTGTTGATTATGTTGTGGGTAGAATTCCCTCTAAAATCATGCTAAAAAACTAAGTCAACTCTATATGGGTCCCTATGGGGTCCAAAAGGAGCCCATAGACTCTAAGGGTTTTTTCTCTTTTGTTTTGTTGAAGTCAAGTTTTCTAAGAGTACTTTTTTTAAATGGTCCTAGTTATATTTAGTCTTACTTGTTTTTCCTATGGACTCAAGAATTCATTATTTTGTAGGAACATTCTCTCTATGTCTGATTTGTATTGAATTCCTTATATTGCATAGCAACCTCTTTAGGGAAGGTGGTTTTTGTTGATTGAATGCTTTTTTTAGCTCACTCTTAGAAAAAATCTATATCTATGTTGAATTATCTAAGGATCTTAAGGATTCCATGAAAATAAAAATAGGAATTAAAGCTTTACCTAAGGGGTCATGTATCTCCTAGTATGTTAAATACTTTTTATTTTTCCAATATATAGACCATTGAATTTGAGATTTCCCCTGGTTATTCAACATCACAAACCTTCACCCAAACATCCTTCATGGGATCCTCCACCTCAAAAAATTAAGGATGGATGGACTAATATGAGCAACAAAAGGAATAATCACAATCCTATCATTAAAGGTACTAATCCTTACCCCATGGTTGTTGGATGTTGAGTTTTAAAGTTTGTTAAGTTAGATGAAGGTGCTAATTTTGAAGCCAAAGGGGAATCATAAAACATAGTCACATGACCTTGTTTCATTAGAGCACTAATTAAAATAGAATTATTCATTATGAATTAAAGGCTTAGACACCTTCTCCTCTTGCTTCTCAATACTTTTATAGTATTTTTTGTGAGACAAAAGATGGGTTTGTGTTAGAAAAAAGAAGGCATGTATTTAGTTTCATTCCCCAAATTCAATGTCAAATAAAAAAAAGACTTTTTGAAGAATTTCTATGAAGCTCTTAGTGAGATTGATGAAAATGATATTGCTATTGATTCCCATTTTCCATGAATTTTTTTTTATGGAATGTTAGTAGTCTCACTAATCCCTATAGGAAATACAATATGTTTGACAAAGATTTCTTAATCCCTAAAGGAAATTAGTAGTATAGATATCTTAAACACATCTATCTAAATAATACCAAGAGATATCAATTTGGAGCTACTTTATTTATTTAAATTTATTTTATTTTACTTCAGAACTATTTTATAAATTATGTAGATATAAATTTTATGAGCCACTTAATTTAGAAATACTATGTTTATTACTAAATAATAATATTTTGATAAGTAAATGGCTGTAAAGTTTAAGATAAAATACCTCTTCCAACCATTACACTCCACCCCTTCCTACCATTCTAGAGTACCTCTCACCATTAATTCAATATCCACTTTAATCATCTTTAGATTATTTTATCACCATTCAATAAAATCTTATCATTTTTTAACAAACCATACTAATGTCTAGTACTATTTTTTTTATGAAATGTTATAGGATGGCCTAGGTGATGCTAGATAAAGTTGCAAAATTGTAAAATATGTAGATGCATCGATAAAGTCTATGAGCACATAAAATTTTACTTGTGGTGTTATGAGTCTATGGGCCTATTGGACCGTATAAATTAATTCAGAAGTGTTGGTACTCCCTTTTCTCTTGCAAGGTGTTTGAAAAGTGAAAAAATGTTAGAAAGTGTCTTAACTTCTCTCACAATGTTTTTGACTAAAAAAATAGGGAAAGGGTCTAGATCCCATAATTTTAGAATAGCTTAACCTTGTTCATAATGTTAACTATATGAAGAATGTAGGGCTTTCAAACAATGAAACATACAAACTTAATTTTTGAGCTATTTGGGTGAAATAAAAAAATTGAGCTATTCAAAATCACTTCCAAATGCTTATTGTGGATATTTTTTATCTCTAAAACTTAAAAGAGTCATCAACTACCACCTCAATAAAAATTTATGTCCTCCAAAAGTTGGGATTTCTACATTGGAAATGCAAAAATATAAAATATTAAAAAAAGGTATAAGAGGGAGTAACCTTAGACCAACTTAAAAAATGTGTCATAAGAATGGAGATAATGAATCCAACATGGAATGCCTATGTATTATGACACATTTAAGATAGATGAATGTATTTTTAGCTTGCAAATTCATCTAGGGACTTGGGTGTTAATTTTTTAACTAGATGTTTGGGTGCCACATTTTTTGGTGGTTTTAGGCTATGATTTTATAGTTACCATTTGATGGTTTCATCTATTAATTCTCCTATTTATAAGGTGTTTGAGATGCATGTATTGAGTAGTGACTTTTGTAGGTAATATTATGCTATCAAAATTACTCTAGATATTTGTGTCTTGACACTCCTACAAAGGATCTATTTCCATGTATATTATAACTCTATTTAAATTATTGAATAATATATTGAGATACTTTGGAGTGTGGGTTTTTTCTCTTGAAAGGTGTTAGAGTAATAAGTTATTCCACTTAATTAATTCAATCATATTGGTTAATTAATTAAGCCACTTATTCCTTTAGGTTTACTTAAACTAAACTTCGGCACATTAATAATTATTGTATTAATTATTAAGTGTGCACACTAGGGTTTCATTTAGGGTTTCTTAATCTCCTTCATAAGGATTGATCTCATTGTAATTATTGATTCTCTAAATGAATTTTTCCTTTGAGGCTTGCAAAACATCTTCTTTGGTTCTGAATATCTTTTGCATGTGATAGGTTATTGCATGCAAGTGATTCTTGGGGTTTGTGAAGTTGGATTTCTCAACTTCTACAAAAGGGTTGTTTCCACATATATTTGTATTATGGTATGATTTTTGTTAATATTTTATGTGTTTCTTCTTTCTATAATTGTAAAAATCTAAAATTGACACAATACTCACCTCTAAGATTAATTTAGGAATAGTTTTCATGTACCTTGCTTCCTTTCAAAATATTCAACTTGCACTATCATCTATATTGTATGACATAATAGGTAATACTGTACAATTATGTGTCTTTGATCTTTGTTCCAAACTACTAATTTAGATCTAGGGGCTTGAAATAAAGAGAATATTCTTACTTATCAATCTCCCAAAGGTATTCATCAACACAATCTATTTTTTAAACACAAATTTTGGAGATTGAGATAATTGGATCCTAGGCATCAAAAAGTGCAAAGATCATTTATGTAATTACTGATTGAATCCATGAAACAAGTTTATTTTTAAGAATACATAAAATTAGATAAAGAAAAAGAAATTCAATCTAAGACACAAAATAGAATGATCAATCATCTATTAGAGCTTATTAATTTCAAACTTGATTACTTGAATACCATTTTAAATTCATGTATACAAACTTGAACAAAATACTTTGTTCGCAAAATTAAAACTAACTCCTTATTCCTTCTTCAACATTAAAATAATCAAATTTTATTTTATTAATATCTCAATCACTTAATATATAATATTTTAGTTATTAGTTATTCACTTTATTTATCTTTATATTATTTCACTTTCGTTCAATATTAAACATAATGATGATGTTGGGGAGATGACCTAGTGGTTGAACACCCTAGCTTTGTTCTTCTCAAAATTATATGTAGCAATTTCAAATCACTCCCAAAAAATTAATAGTGGCTTATTTAACAAGACCTCTACTTTTAACTAGGGTTTCAGATCAACATCATCAAATATGATGCCACATCAACATGTGTCTTTGTTGAGGTGTGTAAAAATACCTCAAAAAATAAACTAATTATTATATTTAAATCATGTTTTATTGATATATCAATACAACATTACATAATTGTTATATTTATAATATAAAGAATATATTATATTCAACTATAAATACCTATAATTGGTCCCTTGGGGTACGGATAGTGGTGCATGAGCTCTGTTATGGTTTTGTGCTTTTTGAGGTCATTCGTGGCCCCTCCTGCATCATACTGCGCTTCCTGCACAGGAAATTGTTTCTTTCATTGAGTACGGCCGCATTTACTGCAGTTTTAGGGGTTTATTATGCCTTCAACCAGTTCTAACCCAGCAATTTTTGTTGGTGTTAGTGGTTCGTCGACACAGTTTAATGGCTCCCCCACCGAACAAACGCCCTCAGAAATTTGTTATGAAAGTCTTTCACGAGGTAAGCATTATGATGCCCCTACTAATGTAGTTTTACCTTTACCTGATTTTGATTTTGCATGCCAATGGCTCGAACAACACACCCTTGTGGGTTATTTTATTGGGAGGACTCCCCTCGAAAGTGTGCTAAAATACTAGGTCAACAAGGCCTGGGTCCCTCATGGGGTCTGTCTTGATATGGTCCAAAATCTGACCAAGGGTTTTTTTTGTTCCACTTTGTGGAAGTTAGTCATGTCCAAGCTATTTTGGGTCATGGGCCCTGGTATGTTCGGTCTTCCTTGTTGGTTTTCCAAGCATGGACCTGGGAGTTTGTTGTCTCAGAAGACTCCAAAATGTGTGTCCTGGTCTGGATTGAGTTTCCTGGGTTACCTTTGCCTTGCGTGCCCTTCTTGAACCATATTGCTTCCTCTTTGGGGAGGGTTGTTTGTATCGAACCTGATAGGTTCTTTCAAGCCCATCCTCAAAAGAGGGTTTGTGTGGAAGTTGATTTATTCAAGGATTTGAAAGAGTCTATAGACATTCAAATCGGTGACATTCCTCACACCCAGAAAGTCACATATTTCAATCTGCCCAACACGTGCTATCGGTGCTAGTCAGCTGACCACAAGATCAAGGACTGTCCTTCGACAGATCCTCGTACATCCTCTCAGTCATGGGATGTTAAAAAGCCTCATCTGACAGAGCCTTTTACTAAGGCTGAAACAAAGTGGACTACGATTTCAAACCGAAAAAAAAAGTCGTCTGGTTATGGGTCGGCTCCCAAGGCCCTTGAACCGATCAAGTTGGTTTCAAACCCTTCAGTGAAGGGGATAGCTACTCCCTCATGAGTTACTTTTGTTGTTTTACAACCCAATTCTAAGGCCATGCCTCATCCTGTGGCCATTTTGTGTGCTCAATCGGCTTTGTCCTCCGCAGCGGGGACTCAACGACGATCTCGCAACCCGTCTCCTCCACCGGAAGAAGGTGAATATGTGCCTGCAAAATGGAGATTATCTCCTTCTATTCAGATTGGTTATGTTCTATAAGAGTTTTTGAAGAATAGCTTCTCTTCCCTAGGCGAAGAGGACCGAGATTCTGCAAGTATAGAAGATTTTTTATGAATTTTATCTCATGGAATGTTCGAGGTCTAACTGACGTCTCCAGGAAGTATTCTGTTAGGAATACTTTGAAAAATTACCCAAGGATTGAAGAGATTTGTCTCCAGGAAGTTAAAATTTTAGATTTCTTGCTTGCTTCGGCTTGTCACTCTATTTGGCCAACCAGTACTATGTTTTGCTCTCTGCATGAGGTTGGTCGTGGTGGAGCTGCTACTCTTTTGGCCCCATGACTGCATTCTTGTGTGGTGGACCATGGGTTTGACCCCTCCCAGCAGGTTGTCTGGGTTCTTCTCAATATTGAGAATCATGCCTTCGAGATTATTAATGTTTATGCCTCTAATGATATTGTGGAGCGCTACTTGCTTTGGCGTTGGATTGTTGATTCTTTGCCAGTTGCCACCTAGTTGCTCTGTGGGGATTTCAACATGGTTGAAATGGCGTATGACAAGAATGACACCTTGCCTTTTCGTTGGGCAGCGGGTGAAAGGGAGGCATGGTTTTACATGTGCAATAAATTGGGGCTTTTTGATCCCAATATGGGCTGCCGCCATTCTCATTCTCTCTGGCACACTTGGTGCAATTACAGGGCTAGTTCTGATAGAGTCTTTAAATGCCTTGATTGTGCTATGATCTCGGCTCAATATTTTTTTTCCTTCAATAGCTCTGCCTTGCCTATTAAGCCGTTAGTGGATGTGACCCTTTCTGATCACTTCCCAATTCATTTTTCGCATTGAATGGGAATCTTGTCAACCTTGTACGTGTAAAACTCAGTTCTTCTTGAACACATCTTTGCTTAGTCACAAGCCCACCTTGACCCACATTCACTAGGTGCGGAATTTACAGTGTAGGTCTCCTGGCCGTACAAGCTGGATTGCTTGGTGGAATGATGTCATCATTCGTACTGCGTGTTTCTTGCGCATTTATGGGCGCCAGCTTTCTATCTTTAGTCGACATTCTTACGAGGCCACCACTGTCGACTTGCGTACAACTATGGAGGCTTTAGCAGCCAGTCCTTTCTCCCCGTCACATCAAGTTCGGGTGGTGGATTTAAGACATCAAAAGCAAGTGGCAGATAATTATTCTACCAGAGGCACTCAAATCAAGGCTTGACTTCACTGGCTCAAAATTGGTGATTGTCCATCCAAAGAGTTATTTTTGGCTCTTCATGCTATGCACTCTTCCCCAAGCATTAAACCAATCAAAGATGGTAATAAGGTTCTCTCTGAGCTACCTGACATTCTCTAGGATTTTGTGTGTCACTATGAATAGGTTTTCATTGCTCAAGACTCCACGCCTATGCACCAGCAAGCCCTTTAGGATTTCCTTGCAGTTGTGCCACATACGCTTTCATCAGCCTAGATTAATTTTTGTGATCAATTGTTAACAATTGAGGATCTCAAGGAAGTCATTTCCTCGATGGCCAATGATAAGGCTCCTAGGATTGATGGCTTTCCTTGTGAATTTTACAAAGCTTTTTGGGACTGTGTTGGGAGTGATTTACATCATGTTTATCTTGAAGCCTTTCAAACCAATTCTCTAGGCAATATTAAATTCATATCTAAGCCTTGGGATCCGGAGGATATTTCCAACTGGCAGCCCATCATGCTTTTCAATGTTTCTTACAAAATCATTGCCAAAGCCCTAGCTCTAAAAATTCGCCACCTCTTGCCTCAAATTGTGCGTCCTGAGCAGACTGGTTTCATTAAATCCAGGTTTATTCTTAATAACATTATTGCGGTTTGGGAAGGCATGGAGTGGGCCTGGCGGTCAAACCAGAAAGCGGTGTTCATTAAAATTGATTTTTCCAAAGCTTATGACCACATTCAATGGTCTTTCATTCTTGCGATGTTGCAGGCCTTGGGCTTTGGACCCAACTTTATACAGTCTGTTCGTATGTTTTTTTCTGATGCCTTGGCTTGCATTTCCATTAATGGCCGCCAGTCTTCTACTTTTGGTCTTTTTCGTTCTATTCACCAGGGATGCCCTCTTGCCCCTACTTTGTATGTTCTGGCTGTTGAGGGCTTTGGATATCTCCTAGCCAACGTTGTCTCCCAGCAACGTGTTAAAGGGATCTCTCTCCCGGACTCTTAAGAACAGCTTGTAATGGCCACTTCGCAGATGATTCTTTTTTCACTCTCTTAGAGGATGAAGGTTCTATCATTGCTGCCCTTGAATGCCTTGATACCTTTTGTCTATCCTTTGGCTCTGCAATTCAATGGCACAAGACCTTGTGCTACAAACAATCGGTGCTCCCCACTCCTATGTGGCTCCTAGCTTATAACTGGAAGTGGATTGGGTAGGGAGAAATCTTTTGGTTTTTGGGCATCCCCTTCGCCTTTCAGGCTTCCCTTCAGGAGCTTTGGCAAACCGTGCTTTCTAGGGTTGAGTAGAAGCTAGCCTATTGGATTACTAAGCCTCTTTCGCTGGCTGGCAAATTCCAACTGTGCTCTAAAATTTTGGTTGCCACCCATGTCTACTAGTCTTCCTATTGGGCTCCTTCTAAAGCTGCCTACAACAGGCTTGAAAAGTTGCTTTGTGATTTTTTATGGGCCACTTCTAAAACCCACAAGGGTTTTCATCGAGTTGCTTGGGAATTTTGTTGTCTCCCCAAGGATTCAAGAGGGTTTGGATTGCTCTCCACTCAACGACAAGGGACTGCTCTCTATGTCAAATGGATTATCCGAGCTCTCACCGGAGATGAAGCCTAGAAGATTCTCCTCAGGCATTGTATTTAGTTTGGTTTTCCTATTCACAGGCCCACCTAGAGAGGAATCGGTCTCCAAACCCTCCTAGCTATGAGGGAGCCGATTCAAATTGTTGGCTCTTTTGTGTTCAAGAGCATCTGGCACTCTTGGGAAACTATTAAGCCTTGGCTCTGTTGGGCCGAGGATGGATTTCGTGATGGGCTTTCCATCAACCAACATAACCTTTGGTGGTCTCCCCTTTTGGCTCAGAATGGTCAACCCCTGGCCAAGTCGTCTTGGCTCAAGGCTTTCAGATTTCATAAGAAGGGCATTCATACACTGCATCAGCTCTTTCACCGGCCTACCATGTGTCTCTTGCAGTGGGATATTTTTAAAGCCCAGTACAGTCTTCAAAACCAATACCGTCTTATTTTTTACGGGCTGGTGAGTGTCATTCTGACAGAAATGCTTCACAAAGTTAGCATTTATGGACACAAATCTTGGTGGAAAGACTAAAAATAGTTTCCAGATACTCCTTTCAGGAGCTACAAGCCGCGACTTGGCTACAAGTAGCTTTCACCCCATTTTCCTATGATCAACTCTTTGAACCAGAGGTGGCTTCTTAATTCCTCGGCCCATACTTGGCGTAAGAGGTTTGATGCCACTTGGTCTGCAATTGTTAATCCGAAGCTAGCCCACTTTTATTGGTGTATTCCCTTTCCAAGGCTTGCCTGTGGGTTCTCGACTTGTTCATTTGGGGGTTCCTAAACCTCGCTGCCCTTTTTGTGGGCAGTCTGAAAGCTTTAAGCACCTTTTTTGGTTTTGTCCCAAAGCTCAGTAGCTTTGGACATGGATTCATGACTTATTTCAGTCTTTTAGGTCGGAACCCTTTTCTTGGCATATGGTTCTGCTAGGGGACCCGCCTGAAACCCCGGCTAAGTTCACCCAACTTTGGCACACTTTCAAAGTGGAAATCCTCTTCAATATCTGGAAAGACATAAATGCTTGTATATTTTCTCATTCTCATTTAGATGTTAATGTGTCTCTTTATGCTAAAGCAATTATATGTTCTAATGTTCTCTTACAGATTCAAGTGCAAGCCAACAAGGTTGCACTGGAAGTAGCTCACATGCAAGTTCTCCTGGACCACTGGGGCAATGCCCCTTGTACTGTGGCTCGGATCCATGATTCGCCCTCCTCCTCTCGCGGCCGATCCCCTTCTAAGGGCCGGAAGCGGAGTGACTCCGCGCATTCCCACTCCCAACTTCCTGCTCGGCGCGATTCTTGACCTCCCAGGTGGGCTCATTCTCCTCCGCCACGTCCTGGTTAGGGCTAGCACTCTACTGGTGCTCCGAGGAGTGGTGGTAGCGGTTCTGGGTGGCCCTCTGATGCTCCGCCTGCTTCTGGCTCCGATTGGCCCTCCAGTGGCAAAAGTTTTCCGCGGCTGACTCTTGCAATCTCGCCTCGGTGTGGGGAAAAATAAAAAGAAAAAAATGAAGATAAAGTCAATGATGGTTGGGGTGCTCCTCCCGACGTCACTCCAAACCCCGTTGATGTATGGGGGGGAAATTTGGATGACAGGGACCCTCCTGGATCTACTGACACTGCCTTGGCTGCTTAATTTATCTTTCTGTTATTAAACTTCTAGACTAGGCCCATGTGATATTTTGGTTTTTCTGGGTTCTACCCATGTGACATTTGAGGTGTGTCTTTTCACCACCCACACCTTTTTTATGAATTTATAATTTTATCTTTATAATTAATATAGATATCTGCTTATTCATAAATAAAAAAATACCTATAATTAAAAATAATAATTCTAAATTTACACCCGCTAAAACTATACTACTAAAAATATAAGTTTTAGAACATGTTCAAATACCAACTTGTAGAAAGAAGTAAAATACATGTTTAACAGTAGAGCAATAAAGATGCTTTGGGAAACCGAACAAACAAATATTACAACATTAAGGGACTGGCCAAAACCATTCATGTGGACACAGCTGTTCCACATTCTTCTATGTGAGTTCCTCCCTTTCACGCTGTGAAGACGACCACGTTTTAACACGGCTAGTGGCAATTGTTGCCTGTTCACACCACACGAAACCTCAGCTAACTGAGCAACAAAAATAATTTGTATACCTTTCACAAATTATTATGCGATTGAAAAGATTACCTCTCGATTCCAATCACTTCGGAACACAATAAACACAATTGCAGCCGTCTGAACTGCAGTCCCACACAGCATTCCCGTCCAGATACCCTGCCATATTTCATAAATAGCCTAAGCTAAATCCAACAGACAAAACAGCTGTTTTTTTTCTTTCGAAATGTTTTGTTTTCAGTCGCTTACACAGGATTTTACAGTTCATAATATTAGTTTGGAGTTTGTAGATTTGATTTTGTGAGTATTTTCATCAAAGTTTTGAAAATATTATATAAAAATATTTACGCGATCAAATCTAAAAACTCCAAGAGAAATTATTGCTCTTATGAGTAGGAAATCATAAGAAACTCCAAATTAATAATATAGATTTCAGAATTTTATAGCTCACCATTACATCCAAATGAAACAAATAACCGAGAACAGCTCCAAGTGGCACACCAATAACGAAATACGATATTACATTCACATAAGCAATGATATATTGTTTTCCTGTTCCGATCGCCACCCCTAAAAACACAGAGGATTTACTGGCTGAGTTAAACAAAATAAATTGATATAAAAGCAAGAAAATATACTAACTCGTTATTAAAGCTTAAACATATTTATTGTGGTTGTGTACCCGAGAGAACTCTCTGCACACTGTTGAGAAGAATCGTGAATGCTAATAAGAGTGCCAGTTTTGAAACAGCTTGCTGGATGGTAGCACTTTGTGTGAATAAAGAAGCAAAACTATTCCGGAAGATATGAGGACGACGAAAATTACAATCCCTATCACAAGAGAAGTTGTTGCTGAGACAACTGCAGAAAATTTGGCTGCTTTGCCGTTTCCAGTTCCAAGCTCATTTGACATCCTCACACTGCATTATATATTCATAAGAAAGAAAAGCAACACTTAGTGGACAGCCTAATTTATATTTGCTCACAAAGATTGCTTGGATATGCTCTATGTCTGCACTCACCTGGTGCCAACAAGAAAAGCTATGGGTATCATAAACTCCCATCCATTAATAGCCATACTGAAAACATACATTATATTAAGTATAATTTTTTAGCAGTGTTTCAAATTGTAATGTTCTTCTGGAACAACCAGACAGTTGATCCTGTTAATATAGTGGGGTAATAGACCATGCACCATCGTCCTAAACCATTGAAACCATTTGCTAAGTTCATACCAAATAGAAAGTGAGTCATCTGCTACTTCAAGGTTTTGGAGTTTGAATGTGAGTAGTAATATCAATCTCAGATACCATACCTCAACACTGTTCAAGCAAGACAAGGCATTAGTTAAAATTAGGTAATATAAGGAAGTAGAAGGCCCAAAACCATCTTACCATAATCAGAAATGTGGAAATTTAGAGTGTTAAGAGTCCAGTTACCATAACATGATTCCTGAACCCACTGTCAATTTTAGGTAGGGCCAAAGTTGAGAGAATGCATCCAAAGAAAATCCTTTCCACGTAAGGGGACAGCCACCACAGATAATATAGAGAAACAGGGCAACTGAAGGGCAACACCATGCTAAATTCATTGATGCAACTGCACCTCCAAGGCCCCAACCCAAGTTTACGGTAAATACCCAACTCATCAAAATATGGAGTATTAGAGCCACGCTTGCTGTATAGGCAATGACCATGTTTTTTAATTGGGCCTGGAGATACCAAGTAGTGGTCCACCAAAGAACCAGAGAGAAATGCATGGGGATGCACCAGATAGCCACTTTGCCTGTTAATTCAGCTATATCATCTGCTTGCCCCAACAACTTGAGGATAGGAGAGGCAAATATATATACAGGCAGAAATATCACTGCAAAGCTGGTAACAACAATCCATGAGCGTTGCAGGTATACTCCTAGCATGCTATATCGTTGAGCTCCGAAAGCTTGTCCACAAAGAGTTTGGAGGGCACTTCCCAGTCCCAACTACACAACGAGATGGTCAGATAAAAGGTGTACTAAATATTAAAACTTTGAAATCAAACAAAGCTATTAGTACTAGTGCTGAAGAGGACTCACCGATAGACCAAAATTGAAGCCCCAAATGACATTGATGATCATGGAAATGGCGGCAAGCTCTAAATCGCCAATTTGGCCTACAAACGCCTGAGTGACGGCAGTCACCCCATGCATTGCAAGTCGATTTATTATAGCGGGAGCTGTAATTCTCCATAACTTCTTTGATTCCAACCAAAATCTCCAAACGAAGGAAAAATATTCATTGGTGTGCTCAACAAGTGGGATCTGCAACGAAGCCGCATCCATTCTCCAATCTACAAGTTAGTAGCGATGGAAGAATGGAATGATTGTTTTCTAAATCACGTAAGAATGTTAAGATATGTATTATCGGAAGAATGGAAGTTGATTTGGACGTTATGGAATGAAGAATGGTAGTTTTTCACTTTTTTTCTAAGAATGGTAGGTAGGAATCACATATTTAGGCAACGCCAACGTCTATCTATCACTCTTGATGTGGGTACAGTTGTTTAGGTATTCTATGGCTACCACCTTTTAATATGGCTACCACCTTTTAACAAGGCCGGTGGCAACTTGCGCTTTTTCACACCAGACGAAACTTGAGCTATTGAGCAACAAAATAATTTGTATTCCTCTCGCAAATTATTGTGTAATTGAAGAGATTGCCTTTCAATTCCAGTCACTTCAGAATTCAATAAGCATGATTGCAGTCGTCTGAACTACAGTCCCCCACAACATTCCCATCTAGATACTCTTACCATATTTCATAAATAGCCTAAGCTAAATCCAAAAACAGAAACAGCTATTTTTTCCTTCAAAATGTTTTTTTTCAGTCAATTTTTTTTTGGAAATAATATATATCAAAGACAAGATTTTCACATAATATTAGTTTGGAGCCGATTTTCACATAATATTAGTTTGGAGCCTGTGGATTTCATCCAGTGAAATTTTTTTTTTATCATGTTGATGGAAAATATTCATATGGTCAAATTCACAAACTCTAAGTAGATAATACATAAATTATTATTTTCTTATGATAATAAATCATAGAATATAGGTCAGGGGTTTGGTTCAATTTATAGGCAAGAGGTCACGAGGTCTAGTTTCCCTCCGTCCCCATGGTATCAAAAGGAGCGTGTTGTGTCAGCATCATCGATCATGTGATTTTTTTTTTCTCAAACACATTGCAGTTTATAGGGGGGCTATCCACTTCCTACAATCTAAAAAAACAATAATAATAAATCATAAAATACAATCCAAAAAAATGGTAGAAGAATATTCAAACAATCAAATCTAGGGGAGAGGGGTCAATAGTACAAGTGCAGGGTCCAATTGTTGTTATAGAACTTGTGCTTATAATATTCAATCTTACCACATATTTATATTAGATATTATAAATAATTAGTTTACATATAAATCATAAAATAACCAAATTTTGGTCAAGATGGACTCATACTTGAACACATGGTAACCTATGAGTTATATAAAAAAACATAAATACATTCACTAACAAGTGAAATAAATATTTTTTTGTTTCAAATAAAATACAATAAGTTTTCATTATAAGTGTGTCTATTATTAAATAAGATGCTCATTTAAACAAATACTATTGTCATAGTAGAAAATACGATTCTTATGTGTACAACTATTGGGATAGCAATGCATATGTATTGGTATATTTCATATTAATAGGTTGTCCTATCACAGATATAAAAGGTGAACACAATAAGTATATTGTATTTTCTCATAAAATGTGAAGGATTGTCAAAAAAAATTAGTGTTTAGTTCTATTGGTCCACTTGTGTTGGATATAAAAGTTAGAGATAACAAAAATTTATGGTTAGCAATAGGCATTTTGGTCCATTTAAGTTGCATATAAATTATATTTTAAATAAAAATATGATATCCTACTAACAACAAATGATATTTTTGTTGGCAGATGGTCAGTGCTCCCCTCGGGATTCGTGACATGGCTTAACTGCCTCCCATGGATCCATTAACTCTAGCGGTTGTATTGGGCATTAACAAGGCAATCTTTTGGTGCAACGGCAACCGTAGGGCCAACAAGTGGTATCAAAGCCAAAGGTACCTAGTTCAAATCCCCTCGGGTAACGCTGAGGGGGAGATTGTTGGTAGTTGATTAGCACTCCCCTCGGGATTCGTGGCATGGCTTAACCGCCTCCCGCAGATCCATTAACTTTGGCAGTTGTATCGGGCATTAACAAGTCGATCTTTTGGTGCAACGACAACCGTGGGACCAACAATTTTTTAAGCTCCCCAGGATTGAAATTCATAGCTAGACACGAATAAACCATGATCATGATCAAGTGATTATATATATATATATATATATATAATGTTAAAACAATATAAACATTTATAAATTCAATCAATATAAACACATATAATGAACAACTTACCAATGGATGATAATCATGCCCCCCTTCAACATGACCATGTTGCCTACAATGTTTCTCAATTGTTGTGATTAAAAGTCTTCTCGTCTTTAAGCCCTTGCAATTATTGCAAGGACAATAACATTTCCCATCACCCTTTCTTTTCAATCTAGCCCACAATCTATTAAGTGACTCTTCATTTTGTTCTGGACTAATATTATCTGACATGATTTTTCTTTACCAAGCTTGAACATTTAGATCTTCAAAAAATATCAAACTCACACTCCAATAATTTTTAATCATAGACAAGTAACAAAATCTAATAATTCTGATATTTTACACCCAAAAAATTCGGCATGCAACCACCCCTGCAAAAGAGAAGATAGTCTGAAATTAATGACCCCAAAAAACACTTTAAAATGTTAATTCCATAACTTATTAAATTTTGATTTTACTATAATTTCCAACCGTTAGACTCCTAAAATCATAATATTGAACTTGCACAACAAAATCTGGAAATGAAATTTTGAAAATGCTTCTACTTCTGCTTCAAATGAAATGTTTTTAAATTTTTATACTACAATTTGAATGTGTTCATTTATGTGTATTTGTTACCACATTACCTGCTAGAGAAGATTTTGATCTAAAAGCAAGCCTTTAAAGGCCTCCTAGATTTTGGTTGTAGACATCATGAAATTTATTTAAGACCTTTGGAATTCAAAAGCTAGAGATTGGCAGTCACTAGCAGAATTATCCCTTTAGTTTTTAACTTTTGAAGTATCACCAACATTATTGTTTAGATAAACAGTAAAAGAGCTCATGGAAGAATTTTATCACCTTCTTGTTATAACATAATTAACTCAATAAGAAACCCCGGGATTTACACATACCATATCCACACCCACAAAAGTAACTTGCTTAGATAATAAGCCTACAACTGTTGAGTTTATAAATTAATCTTCAATCAAGTGTTTTATGGTTGTTACCATTTCTCCAAAAAAATTAAGCTCCCTAGGATTGAAATTCATAGCTAGATGCTACGGACAACTAAAGCTTTTGTAATATGTTAAGTTATGTTTATTTTGTAGCTTCCAATTAAAACATAGAATGAGCTACAAAGAAACAAATGCACACCACACTGCTAATAGAGAAATGTTTAGCAAATAAGAAATCACTTTACCTCATTTACAAAGTCCTGACTAGGACTGCTAACTCGTGTTTTGATGGAAATTATCCTAAAAATGCACAAGTCTAAAATGAAATTTGATGAGATGTTGCTTTAAAATATGATTTTCAAACTTGGAATACAAATCTGACTTCACAAATGAATTCTGGAAAAAGACAATGACTACCCTCAACTTGGTGATAATAGCAAAACACTATCGCAATAAATAGTTGAACTCACTTTATTTATTTTCATCGAACTCACTTTTATTTATTTTCATTGAACTCACTTTTATTTATTTTCGTCGAAATGTCAACGAAAACCCAGGTTCGTCAAAATTTTGACGAACATCGGGGATAAAAATTTAAAAAATTGAAAATTACACATTAAATATCACAAGTACCCGACAATACATCTTTCGTCATAATTTTTGTCGGATTTTGCAGTCAAATGAGTTAGTGAGCGTGCTCAACCAGCAGGCTTTATGGTTGACTGAGGTCGAGGATGGTGAGCATTGGGATATGCTTTCCTCCCTCGCTAAATCTTTTGATAGATAGGATAATTGGGACAAGGAGGTGGAGGATCTTAGAGCCCTAGTGGGTTCAGAGGAGGACAAAATGAAATTATAGGAGGAAATTGTCACTATTCACAACAACCAAGACAAAACAATGCAATTTGTATCCAAGAGATTATTGATTACAATAAGGAGAATATGAAGAATACTGCCCTTACCACCCAAGTCTTTCAACAAGAACTCAAGAATAGTCATGGAAAAGGGTGGTTGAGGGTGGTCTTGATGACAGTCATGCATAGAAAAATGGCAAGATGGTGGGCAGTTCAACTCAGGCTATTACCGAGGAGACCCATCCTATTCAAAAGGGATCCCTATCATTCGATGAGAAACTCCACTTCCTGGCTAAGGAGTGGTAGGAAATTAGTGGTCTCAAGCTTCTGGGAGACCAATAGCAGTGTTGGTCCCTTGTTGGTTTTGTTCTATGTGTTGTTTTCATTTCTTTTGTTAGTCGATTAGTTGTTTCTTTTTCTTTTTATTTCTAGGTGTTTCACTTCTCATGAGCCCCTTGTTTGGCCTCTATGGTTGTTTTGTAATAGTACAATCCCTTCCCATTTTAATCTAAACAAAACAACTCTAAAATCAAACTATTAATCTTATACTACAAAAAATATTTAACATTAAAAATTAATTATTACTATTACAATCTATTGAAACATGATCAATTATAAAAGGTAATATCCCCTAATAAAGGTCCTTTCTCCCAATAAATAAAAAATAAAAGCCACTAATTCTAAATGAAAGTGAAAGTGATGAAGTGATAAAATAGATGAGGTCTACCTAGCCATCGAACTGCACATTTGATTGTATGTATTAATTAATTAAAAATCAAGAATGTGTTCTATTCTAATTTTCAATAAATAATATCAAATATGCAATCCACCAAATGAGAAAATGAAGAAAATAATAACTAGTACAACTTGCAATGTATGTGCGAGAAAGTCTGACCCCTAAAAAAAATTCAAAAGAATGAATTAAAGGGTTCCCCCTCTACTTTAGATCTCTCCACAAGAATTTCTCAAGAAAATTATGGCCTTCAAGTGAAAGACATGTGGAAAAATCAATCAATTTATTTGTACAAACAATCAGATACATTGTTACATAAGAGGATTCAAAGCCTCATTCCAAGATTAGCTTATTGTCACCATGATGCAAGAGCACCCAGGCGAATTGGCGATGCTACATCGTCCATAAAAATGATTAATTTAATTTTTGTTTTCCCTTCATTTGTGTTGTTTTGATTGTGTTTTTGTCGGTATTCTTTGGCAAATGTCAGTGCCTGCCCATATTTGAATTTTATTTAAAATCTTATTTAATCTTCCTTTGTAAAATGGAAACACCTCATTTTTGGAGTTTGCATTCTTGAAATAAAAATTCACAGTAGTAGGGTCGATAATGAAGTAGGCTACTAGAGGAGTTTAATGATTTATTCCAAAATTGTAAAATTTGGCTAAAATGAAAATCATGTCTAGCAACCGGTAAAACGGGGTAATTCATTTCTTTGTTTGTAAAGTCAAAAAAAAACTAAAGGAAATGTGTCTATTTCACTTGGGATGGCTATGCATTGGAGAGATTACCTTACCTTTTATTTCAGCATACATTTTTCTCCCCAGAGGGGCGTTGATCCATTTTTTCTTTGGGTGACTATTTAGTTGCTCTAACATTTGAAAAAAACAATGAAAACCAATGAAGGAAAGGGGTCTGAACAACATGAATACAGAACAAAGGAGGTAATGATGCTGATTGAAGGGGCATGGGAAAAAGAATGCAGACAAGGGTGTTGGGGAAGAGGTGCGCCTATAGAGGCAGAAGAAAGAAAGTTGAAAAAATATACGTGGGAAGTAGAGGAAAAACTGTGTAGGTTATATTGAAGAGAAATAAAGGGGCAGCGTGTAGCTAAGAGCAAAGAGGGGGAAGCTTGATGTGCAGCATAGAGACTAGGAGAATTCGCTATTAGAAGAAATCAATGGATGCATGAACAAAGGAGCAAGTTTAGACATCAAATGTAAACAAATAAGATGCAAATTATGTAGCTCATGAAAGAAATAATTAAAAAGCTGAGTAGAAGATAGAGAAAGAACAATAAAAGTCAGTTTGTAAATGCTTAAATGTTAGCATGTTAGACTAAATTGAAATTTTCCTATAAATTGTTGAGATGAAAATAAACAAATAAATGATACAATTTCAATGCTCTCATTGCTTGTGAAATTTTAATTTTAATTTTGACTAATCTAAGTGTCAATTAAATGTGAAATGGGATATGAAGTTTTGTGAATGGATATCGTTTGGTAATTTATGAAATTGTATAAATTAGTTTTGTGACAACGAAAGGGGGATTTGTATGTTGCACCAAATGTTATTAGAGCAAGTGGTATTTAGTGTGTGGACAGAGCAGTGACTATGAGACAATCTACACTAGGACTTGTGGGTGAGGGACTCAAGAGGAATGTTTTAGAGAGCGGAGTGGAATGCGGGGATTATTATTCAGAAAATTTTCAAGATACCACCTCAAAGAGGAATGCCCATAATAGAGGGGTATTGGAACAATTTCATAAAATGATAAGGGAAGATATAAAAAATGGTACAAGAAACAAGGTGAGAATAGCTACTGGAAACATAAAAGATCATGCGGGTGAAGAAGAAAGTGAATTGGAAGAGCAAGAAAGAGAGGATGGGATAGGAAAGATTATTTAGGGCTCTTTCAAGAATTGAATGAAGAGTGAAAAAATGGATGTGTGAAATTTTTTTGGAACATTAAATTCAAAAGAATTAATTGATTGGATAGGCGAGTTGGAAGAGTATTTTGAATTGGAAGAAATCAAACATCCATAGAGGGTAAAGTTAGCCCAAACAAAATTAAAAGGGCATGTTGCATTATGGTGGAGAGAATTGCAAAGAGAACAAGTAACGAATGGAAACCCCAGAATAATAAGAGGAAATCAGATGGTGACCAAGTTGAAGAAAAAATTTATTCCTAGGGATTACAAAATGGAGTTATTTAAAATGTTGCAGAATCTGAAGCAGAAAGAGATGAGTGTAAAGGATTACACAGAGGAGTTCTACAAGTTGACCATTTGATTGGGGAGGCATAAAATTGATAGAGAAAAAACAACTCGGTATGTGAATGTTTATGGTTTGATATTCAAGATGAAATGAGTATGCTAAAGATTACCTTAATGAAAGAAGCATACCAATATGCATTGAAAGCTTAAGAGAAGTTGATGAGAAGAAAAATAAATAATTCTAAAATTTGTGGAAGATTTGCATCTGAGAAAGGATAAGCAAGCAAATTGTTCAGAGGAATCAAACCCCAAATGGAGTAAGGAAATAGGGAAAAGCACAAAAGAAAAAGAGTTTCCAGTAAGAGGATGTGGTAGTAGCAGTAGAGATTTCCTCGGTAAATGTTTCTAGTGCACCACAGAGAAGTTAGTCATCGTGTTTACCAATGTTTGCAAATACAAGAAGGTAACAAGAGGAGTGCAACAAGAAACCACTTGGCACAAGACAATGAAGAATGTGATGCATCCTCGAAAGGTGAAGAACCTAAAGAAGGTGAATCTCTCATGATGAGGAGAGTGTTGGTGAATCTGAAGGTGGTTGAGAAGGAACCATCTCAAAGAAGGTGTCTCTTTCAAAGCGTGTGCAAGTCTGGAGGTAAGTGTTACAAACATATAGTAGATAGTAGTGGTATAGATAACATTGTTTTAGAGAAGATGGTAGAAAATCTAGGCTTGAAAAGGTGTAAGCATCCTAGCTCGTATAAATTTTCTTGGTTGCAAATGGAATATGAGATGACTGTGAGTGAGCAATGTTTGGTTATTTTTTAGATTGGTTTCTATAAGGATGAAGTGTTGTGTAATGTAATGCCTGTGAGTGTTTGTCAAGTTTTGTTGTGAAGGCCATGGAAATTTGACAAGGAGGTCATTTATGATGGTAGAAAGAATGTGTACACCATCTAGAAATATGGACAAAAGTATGTGTTAAATTCTCTAAAGGAGAAGGAGAATAAATTAAAGGAACCAAACTTCATTGTTTGTTGTAGTGCTAGAGAACAATGTATTGAGAAAAGAGGAAAGAATGATCATGGTGATTTGAAAAAATTCAAAGAGAAAATTTCAAGAGGAGAAGGCACATTGGATTTAAATTTGTTTCAGCAACACAATAAAGGAAAAGAAGACAACAATCCAAAAGCATGTGGTGGTCAGAAAAGTGTCTTGTGTGTTGAAGTTGATGAAGTAAAGAAGAATGGAAGAGGAAAGGTTCCCATGAACAAGAATAATATTTAGATTTGAAAAAAACATGGAATCACCATTACATGCATCTCCAAATGTTCCTAAGTTTTCCAACTCATGGAACATTTCACTTACCTAGCATGTCTGATGCAAGAGCGCCCAGGTGAATTGGTGATCCTATATCACCCAAAAAAATGATTAATTCAATTTTTGTTTACTCTTCATTGGTGTTTTTTTGGTTGTGTTTTTTCGGTGTTCTTTGACAGATGTCGGAGCCTACCCATATTTGAATTTTATTTAAAATCTTATTTAATTTCCTTTGTAAAAAGGAAATGCCTCATTTTTGGAGTTTTCATTCTTGAAACAAAACTTCACAATAGTGGGGTCAATAAAGAAGTAAGCAACCAAAGGAGTTTAATGATTTATTCCAAAATTATAAAATTTGGCTAAAATGAAAATCTTGTCTGGCAGCTAGCAAAAGGGAGCAATTCATTTCTTTGCATGTAAATTCAAAATAAAATTCTAAAGGAAATGTGTCTATTCACTTGGGATGGTTGTGCATTGGAGAGATTACCTTACCTTTTATTTTAGCATACATTTTTCTGCCAAGAGGGGTGTTGATCCATTTTTTTAGGGGGTGACTATTCAATTGCTCTAACATTTGAAAAAAAAAACAAAAAGAAAACCAATGAAGGAAAGGGGTCCAACCAACATGAATACAGAACAAAGGAGGTAATGATGTTGATCGATCCATTTTAAACTAGCATTTCAAATGGTAGTTGGTTAACCATTAAACCACAACTGAAACTTGTTTTTCGATGACTCCAACAGTGGTTTGCAAACATCAAACTTGTTTCAGACTCAAATATCACACCATATGTAGTTTTTCAACTAATTCTAGTGATATTTAATTATTTTTAATTTAATTAGATTTTTTAGCTTTGATCACAAATGCATGTTTATTTAAAAAAATCAAACCTTTATGTTTAAGATCTTAAAGATCATGGTTGTCTTGTCTTCATCAGATTTAGTAAAATAAATACTATACTTTACTTTTTATTTGTTATTATGTCTTAATAAATGTATTTTTATTAAAAAAAAATCTTAATTTTATCTTTATATCGTATAGATCACCATTGTCTTTTTTTTATCAACTTTATCAAAAATGAGACCTTATTTTTTATTTTTTATAAATTTTAGCTTTGATCACAAATGCATTTTAATAAAAAAAAAATTCTTACTTTATCTTTACTATCTTAAAGACTGTGGTTATCTTGTCTTCATTAGCTATAGTGAAAAACTGATAGCTCTTTTAAGACAATGTCTATATAACATTCTAGATCTGCATTTGATCTATTTATTAATTTATTTATGTTGGTTTCATCCACCTCCCAAGAGCACCATCTACAACAATAACCTTCATAGAGAACAAGAGAGGTAACACAAGGCCATTTCACCCAAAAAAAAGAGTGAATAAATTGAGATGATTAAATTACATATGGTACAGGCTTTTTAAAGTCGTGAAAAAGGTGATGGGTAAACAACTACCCGATATGGGAAATAAAACCACTATGGTAATTATCCCTAAATTAAACTTAATACACTAACACCCCCCCTTAAGTTCAAAAATAGGGAGAATTATTATGAAAAAAAAATCAAGATGCAATATAGGTCTTGGCTACACTATAACCATGTTAGGTACCCATTTACAATGCAATCTTTCACAACCAGAGAAAAGAAGAAAAACCTTGTGGGAAAAAACCCCTCTCCAAAAGAGAGAAAAAAAAAATGATGCATGGATGGAGGACTCAATTGCACCCCCCAAGGACTACATACATCATATATATACAATCAATGACCCCCCATAAGAGGGAAAGAGAGAGACTATGCAGCCCCCCAACAATGTGTAATCACCTACAAAAATGGTAAGTGCTTGAAGATAAAACATGATCCAATGTCGATAAACAACTTGTCTCCCTTTTGGAAGAAACAAAGCCAATTACAAATGCAGGTATGCTTCCCACTCTAGATAGGAATTAGCAAGTGAAATCCAAATGTAGGATTATAATGTCTCTGAAATTTTCTCATGTGTCACCAAGACCTTGGAAGATGATGCCACGAACCAATCAAGAACATGCCCAATCACAATATGAGGTGACAAACAAGGTACCACTAGAAATTGATTCTAAACATTCTCCAAAGACAAAGATAGGGTGACAACATTTGTACCACAACTATCATCAAATAGGAGGGATATACCCTCAAATGTGTCTTCCAAAGTCAAAAATATGAGATTCCATGAACAACGAGCCAATTTCTAGCAAATAAGAATCCCAATCAGGAAGACGATGAGATATTGGTTATGATGTTCAATCATTGGACATGCTCAAAGAATCATCAACACAAGATGAATGGTCCTGTTGAATAGGAATGATAGGAGCCTCAATCAATGACTCCACACAATAAATCTTTGAAGGTGAAGGTACATCAATTGTCCCTGATGGAGAAGAAGGAGGATCTGAAGAACCCTCGCCATCCTCATCTGAAGACTCAAAGTATTCCAAAACTTCAAACTCCTACATAGTAGCATGATCATAGGGTATCCTATCTAAAAAATGAAGGTATAAGACAATCTAAAATAGGATCATCTGGGAATAGCTAAGTATTAGGATCTCCATGTATCTCCCAAATTTTAGTCCAAAGAATATGAGAACACTCAAAATGATCAATAGCATTCAAAGTGGCATCATCAATATGAATTGCAATAACTACTAGGACATGAGCCCTTTTGCAATTCCATGCAAATTTCTTACTATCAGTACTAGGAAAGGGAAGAAGATTATATAAATGTGGCAACAAATGAAGCCATCTGAGATGTTTTATGATACCATCTCTCCATTGTTTATAGTTTCCCCTTTTCAATATAATCACAGCAGGATGAAATGAAAACCCCATAATCAACTATGACAAATCTCCAAGAATACAAGGATATTAACCTTCAACAACAATTAGAAACTCCAAAATACTGCAAATGAAGCCTTCTCAAAATACTTCAAGAAGCAATAATGCAAAAAAAGGGCTAAGAATCTAAAAAAAATTGAGCAAAAAAGTAAAGCCCTTATTAGGTTCCCATACCAAATCACCAAGCTAAATCACTCACCATCCACACAACCAAGACAACCTCCTATGAGTCTTTCTCACAACAATCAATCTACAAAAGGTCGTATAAGAACACAAAAAAACTCTCATACCTAGAGAATGTGGGATAAATGTTCTGGAAAACACTTCAAAAAAAACATGGACCCACACACCACTTCGGCTACACAAAAGCCCTAAATATTTATTGTCGTTCAAAACTTTATAAAATATAAGGTTTGATTAAAATACCTTCACTAAACCACACCCTCTATAGTTTTGGAGCAATTTGATACCATGTTGGTGTCATCCACCTCCCAGGAGCACCATCTGCAACAATAACCTTCACAGAGAACGAGAGAGGCAACACAAGGCCATTTCACCAAAAAAAGAGTGAATAAATTGAGATGATTAAATTACATATGGTACAGGATTTTTAAAGTCGTGAAAAAGGTGATGGGTAAACAACTACTTGATATGGGAAATAAAACCACTACAATAATTATCCCTAAATAAAACTCAAATACACTAACAATTTAAATTCAACATTATGTTATATTCTTAATTTCAATTAATTAATAAAATAAAATTAAAGCAAGTCCATTTTTTTATGGATTCTACTTATTTTTTAGTTCTTGTTTGTTTTATCTATCAGGTGTCATTTAATTTTAAAGGAATGATTATCTAAAGGGTCTAAAATTGATTGTCATTTTTGTCTTCTAAAAATATTTGTTTTATGATTATTTATTTAAAGTTATCTTTCAAACATTAAAATATATTGAAATTTAAAAAATATATATTAACAGTTTTATAATATTCATGAAAAACCTTCTAGCATATCTCTTTAATTTATGTATTTAATTGTGTAATAATTTTTCTAGTGAAAAAAATATTATATAATTAAATTCATAAATATTCAATATCTAATATTATAAATTGTAAAAATTTGATGTGCTTAATTGATATAATCTCTTTTAAATTTTGATTGTATATTATAATAAAAATATTTAAATACAAACTATATAACCATCAATTTTATACCCTATCTATCGTCATCTTTAGCTTTTGTTTTTTCTCTTTCTTAAAACAAAAATATATTAAAAAATAAAAGAATTAAAGTGTCAATAATAAACTAAGTAAAATACACTTAAATAAGTTGTATCAAAATAATATATATATATATATATATATATATTTAAATAATAATTAAAAATGTATACTTTCTATTCAAAGCATATGTGTATGGCCTATATTAAAAGAGTTTTTCAAATCAATCGCTCCCCCCTTCTTAAATAAAAGAAAATGGTGATAAGTAGTTATTAAATTAAGTAAATTATTATAAACGTAAATTTCTCAAAAGAGTATATAAATTTGAATTTTGGTAATGCAATATTGGATTAAGATCATATATGAAAGTATAGAACATCAAATTAGAAATTAGTAAACTATAAGAATGTAGTTCATAACAAGTTATATGTGCTTGATAAGACACTTTTGAGAAAAAATTCTTCTTCCAAAGAGAGTTCAATTCCATATTAATCTTTGAATGAAGATTACATAATTGAAAAGGTTAGATCCCTTTAATCTAATATATTTTCAAAAATACTTATAAATAACACGTAAAACTTATATCCAATGTATACAATATATAGAGGAGAGTTGAGAGGAAACCATGAGCAGATTTTTGAAACCACAATAGCCCAAAATCATGGTATAACACTCAACACATGTGATTAATCAACATGCATCTATATATAGAAAAATTTAACTCTTCTAGCATATTTAATCCATGTGAAGAGGAGATATAATCCCAAAAGTAGTGCACCATTCTACACCCCATTATAAATTATTGATCCAAATTGACACGTAAATATTCTCCCCTCTCTCCAAGTGCTTAAAATTAGAAAAATGGTATAAATGAAATGAAATAAGATTGTAACCACCATTTTTATATTCCACCTTCCTCCTTAATGTCACAAAAATTAATATGTTTTTAAGTCACAAGGAAAAAAATAATAATAATAATATCCCACAAGCACCTACATGGGTGTCTAGATACTCATTACAATATGTTTAGGATTCAAAATTATACATTAAAATTAAAATTAAATTGTAGTGTCAAAAAAATTTGTCAGGACATTTCACACTTGTTTGGGCCCTCCTTGTGGACTTTGGCTTAAAATTTTGCCTTGATTTAGTGTTGTAATGTGGTTGACCCATTCACATTAGATCTTGGGCCCTTGTGAACTAATGGATTTTAAATGGTACCTTGCTTAAGTGTTGTGAAGTGTTGTAACCCACTTTCACACTTTTCTAAGGTCTTGTTAATCAATTACACCTAAATAACATCTTTTTAATATTAATCCTGCCTTATTCCAATGTGGTGTAAAGTGTTGTAACACACTTTCTCACTTTCCTAGGCTTATCATTAATAATTGGGCTTTATTATACTTTAATTGGCCCTATTTTGCATCCACAAGCCTTATTTATGTGTATTTTCAAGGATAATCCCAACAAAAAGCATTTAAAACATCAAAATCCTAAAAACCCGCCTCAAATTCCTAAGGTGGAACTCATTTGCCATTTTGGGCGAATGAGTCCCCTTAGGTGGGACCCATTCACCCAGGGTGGCAAATGAGTCCCATTTGACTCAAAATCAAATTTAATTTAAATCTTTGACGGGATTTTATTCTCCAAGATCCAATGTCGGCTTGTAGTGTTGTAATTTCGAGAATTCTTGCATAATTGAGTATAAATACAAATTTCTTCCATTCATTTTTCACCTAGCAAGTTGAATGAGCATCCTTATAGAAAAGTTGAGTTCACAAGAGCATTCAAGCATTCAAAAGAGCATTCAAGTGTCTTCAAGAGCATATTTGATTATTCTTCAAGCATCAATCATCATGTCAAAGATCTCTTGCATCATGTTTATTATTGTGCTAACAATTGTGGTGTAGGGTTTTGTGATTCAAGCAAGTATTGCATTCAAAATCTATCTCCTTCAAGCTAGATTCAAGAACCACATCCATTACAGCCATTTCAAGCATACTTGTAGCACCTCATTATTAGGGTTTAGTGATTTGTAGCATCTTATCCTATTCATTCATCATTCTCCTTTCATATTTTGCTTCATTTCAAGGATTGATTTCCAACAAGGGTTTTGACCAAGGAAAACCCCTATCCACTAACCCCCAAACATTTTTCCCTCTCCTTTGTGTGTGATTTGCAAAGATAGGTTGCCAACTTCCTAAGGAGCAATATTGGAGAATTATTGCAAGTCATTCAAGAGTTGTCAAAGTTGTCATCAAGCATTGAAGACTCTTGGAGATCACCTACAGGTCACAAGTTGTTGTTTCAGATCTAGAAACTAATCAGGAAGAGAAAAGTAGAATGAGGAGTACAAAATCAACCTTTGAAGTTGTAGAAAAGTCAAACTAGACTGATTCACCACTTATGGCGAATGAGTCCCAGTACTAATCAATTTTCAAGACTTTGTAGATTTTGATACCCATTTGCCTAAAACCTATTTTGGCACAGTTTCCCAAAAATAGGATTGATTCACCTAGCTTGGAGAATGAGTCCTGCAATCAGCACTGACAACAAAATTTCTAGCAATTCAGACATCCATTCAGCCACTTTCTAGATTCCCAAGTGCATACTTTTTTTTTTAGAATTTTCTATGTTGTTTCAAGCACTTTCTAGGTCATTTAGTGTTAGTTTTCATTAAATTAGGTCTTAGCACTTCATATTGCATTTTATTGTCTTTTACAAGTCTAAACTTGGTGGTGAACCCCTTTATAGATCATATTCAGTCCCTAGGACATCCCTTAGCAAGATCTCTTTCTCCTTTGCAAAGAGATCTCAAGGGTTTGTTCTTGAGTGAAATTTTGTGAAGATTGTTCTTCTATGCCCTCAACCCCTCAAAAGGGTGGGAAAGAAGACAAAATTCCACCTTTCATAAATATTTACTTGAATTCCTTTCAATAATTCATTCTCACAAAAGCTAGTAGTCTCTCATTCTTGAAGTTATATGCCCATAGGAATGAAATTACTCTCTACAAAGTATATAGCATATTCTACTTTATCCTATAAAATTTCATTTCTTACAATATCTAAGCTTTGAAAAGTGCCTTAGGGAAAATCTAGAACTTGTATTTTAATTTAATATATTGAATTAATGGATCTAAAGTAATAAACAACATTACATTTCAAAAAAAAAATATTAGTGACACACAGATCAAACTCATTAAATTACAATATACAATATTTATTGAAATAATTTTTTTTAAGAAAAATGAAATTTGTATAAATTCAAATGATATTGATGTAAAATTACTTATATATGTATAAATATAATAAATATTGCACAAGAAAGAAACCAACATATAAAAAATATACAATTAAATACTATGTGCATGACATTAAACTAAAATTATAAATCTCATACATGCCACTTAATTTTGTATAAAATAAATATTTAGAAGATGTAGCTTTGGTTAATTAATTAATTAAATATTGATACAATATATGTTAGTGCTTTGAGGCTTATCTTGATCTACACATTCTTTCTCATGCCACTCCATTGTCCTTGTCACCCTTGTGTCATATTCTTGTTTGAAGCAAGAGAACTCCATATTTATTGTAGGATTCTTTACTTCCTCTCACCTTTAAGAAAAAATGTCTTCCTTTTAAATACATACCGACCAAAGTAACCTAAGATTTGATGCAAATTCTACTAGCTTAATTATTCAAGAAATAACTTTGAAATAACCTTGAAATTTCATTATAAATTTGGTCCACAAAGTGATACTCATTTTCTTGATGTTAATTTTCCTATTCATTATTTGGAGAATGCTTGCAAATAGTTTCAAATTTTACCTTTTTTAAGTACTTTGTGGCTAGAATTCCCTCTAAAATCATGCTTAAACTATGTAAACTCTACATGGGTCCCTATGGGGTCCAAAAGGAGTCCATACTGTGGATGCTAAAATCTGCAAAATGCTGCTTATAATATTGACATAAGGTTAGCATTGTTAGCAAATTACAACATCCCTATGAGATAATGAATCATGTCTAACATGCTAAACAAAACTCTAAAAGACTAAATAAGAAAACTTGAAAGCATATTAAAACAATATCCATATCTATCCCATAGTGGGAGTGGTGCCTTTTGAAATGTGGAAAGAAAAGCCCTTTCCCACCCCCTTGATAAGCAAAAATTGCCAAATGATAGATGATAGACAATGAGATGCTAAGTGATCTCAAGTTGCCTAAAATGATAGTGCTCAAATTGGAGATTGTAGATGATGATGAGCAAGATTAGTTCTCTCATGAAGAGAGTAACCTTGCAAGTGAGAATGTGTTGTGTGTTGTAGATCATTTGTGTTGAAATGCTTTGCATTTTATAGATTCAAGAGTAGGAGATTGAGTGATTTTAGATGAATGTGGGATAATTCACAAACCAATGATAAGGTGCCACTTGTCAAGTTGTGAGAGGGTGAGGAATGTGCAAGTCTTGGCCAATGTGCCAATTTGAAATTCAAATTTTGAAGTGACTTGTTTAGGGGGGATGAAAGGTGCAATAAATGCCATGTTTGACTTGTGCAAATAGCATTTAATACCTTGTTGGAAGGGACAAGTCCTTTTGGGGGGAAGATTCAAATTGAAAGAATATTCCATTTTGATGCCATTTTGAATGTAATTAGAAGAAATAATAAATCAAATAAATGATTTATTGGTGCAAGTGGGTGGGTTAGTTAAGAGTTTGGATTTGACTCTAGTTGAGTCAAAAGCTAGAGAATGATAATCATGATTAGAAGTTAATTAATTTAGATTAATTAACTTGGATGATATTAGGAGGTGACATTTGATTAAATCAGTTTGATTTATTAAATCAAATGAGAAGAACATAAGGATTAAATAGTTTGATTTATTTAATGAACCTTAGGAAATTAATCAATAAATTGTCTAAATTGATTAATAGGAGAATTCGATGCACGATGTTAGTTTTGCATGTCTACATTTTGCCCCTCTTTGAAGCAATGAACTCGTTGCATTGGTTCAAATAATGATTCTGCAAGACATCGAAATTTTAAAAATTTCTACTTTTTTTTCGGATGCCCCAGTGAAAATAAATACGTTAGTACATTGCCCCCTCAAGAGATTGAGCGAAAAGATTTGATTTAAGGTTGATCTCGCGACAAAGAGGTTCAAAATGAATGTATGGATGGTTAGACTATATGATAATGAAAATGAGATGACGTGATTATGCATGAGATGGATATGGCATGATTATGCAAGATAAGAGGATGAATGCAGGATGGATGCATTCTTAGCATGAAAGAGGATAGAAGAATGAGAGGGATCAACCCTTGAATCCAAGAAGATGCAAAATTTCAACAAGCCAACTTTATTAGAAATTATGAATGATGATGATGTATTGCTTATCCAGGAATGGGAGATAAAGAGCGTAACTTTCTTTATGTTTGATAACACACATAGGTGCGATGCATCAAGGTATTAAGAACCAGGATGGCGTTGCGCCTAGTGTGATGGACTCTGACTCGGCAATCAAATAGGAGTGATCTTGTTCACACTTGACATACGAAAACCTTGCTAAGACAGACCCAACAAAGAAAGTATTCGCCAAGTTATTTTACAAGAACATCCAACAAGCACAGCAGATAAAAAGATAATGATCAATTGCCTCATTCCTTTCTCTCTAAACCTATTTTGTTTAGGCATCATTGAGAGGTCCTTGGAATGAGCACAAAATAAGATAAGTCTAAAAAGACCAAAATAAAGTAAACAAACAAGCTAATGTTCTTCGTACCGCTAGCCAGGCTAAACTAATGTGAGGTACCTGATGCTTATGTCCATCGTGGGAAAGCTTCATCCTAGGACATGTAGTGATCAGGGTTTTGGTGAGATTGATTGGGTGATAAGCTATTGATACTCTGAGTTGACCAACTTGTTGACTTACTGACTTAGACTTGAGACCTTGACGATTAAGGTGTTCACTTTGGAACCTGCTAAACTTGCTTCTGATTGCTTCACCAAAGGATGAAGGCGACAATTGATTTATTAGGAATGACGATTATTGCAGGTGAATGCGAGATGAAACGGGTGCACCATTTTGGGTTTTTCAGATATCTGGATGTTTTTTGGTGTTTTCGAAATATTTTGAGGCTATTTTGATTTTTGGATTTTCCAATGTTTTTGGTATTTTCAAGACTTTATGAATGTTTTTGGATTTTGTGTCAATTGACTTGACTGCGGATGAGATAGATGGGCAAATGGATGCCAATGCGATGGACGCATAAAGAATGACCTAAATGTAAAAAAGATAAGCAAACGAATGCCAATGTGATGGACACCTAACTAGATGGGCAAACGGATGCCAATACGACAGACGCATAAATGAATGGGCAAACGGATTGCCAATGCGACGGACACCTAAAGGACTGACCTTAACTGTCTCGGGGGATGATCAAAGATCAACCTTGCCTACGTTCAAGCTCAGAGACGACGTAGTTCGACAAGGTGAAAGACTGGTTTGATGATAAGATGGACAAACGGATTGCCCCTTTTATTGCTTAAAGGACTGACTTAAGATGCAAACTAGATGGGAAAACAGATTGCCAATGCGACAGACGCCTAAAGGACTGACCTAACCGTCTCGGGGGATGATCAAAGATCAACCTTGCCTACGTTCAAGCTCAGAGACGACGTAGTTCGACAAGGTGGAAGACTGACAAGACTAAATGATGAAATTTTTGAAGATTTTATGATATTTCGACATGTTTTGGATTTTTTGAATGATTTGGATGTTTTTGATTTTTTGAATGAGTTTTTGAATGTTTTTGGTTTTTTCTGATGAAATTTTTCTGAATGTTTTTGAATTTTCGCATAATTTTGACAATTTGGATATGATATGTGATGATATCAGTGCTTTGTTTTGGGATTTTGTTGAAAACCAAGCTTTAATGTTGATCGATTGGATTGATGGATTGATAGTTTGACTAAGTGTGTTAAGTCAAACAAAAGTGATAATGCACTCGTAAGTTCCAGGAAGTTGTGTTATCCCAGAGTAAACTCATACAAAAAGGATAATTTGGCTAGGTGTGTTAAGCCAAACAAGGTGATTATGGATTTGATAATTTGGCTAAGTGTGTTAAGCCAAACAGAGTGATGATAATGAACTTGTAAACCCAAGGAAGTTGTGTTATCCTAGAGTAAACTCGTGCACAAGATGATAGTTTGACTAAGTGTGTTAAGTCAAACAAGGTGATGATTGATTGGATTCGATTGATCAAGATCGATGAAGCTTGAGTTAGAACAAAATTGCTTTGATGATTTGATGTGACACAGATGTGCGCATTAGATGCGACTGATATGATTGTTGGATTGATGTTCGACAAAAGATAGAGCATGATAAGGAATGTCTTCTTGTCAAAATATGCCATGGGCTAGTGACTTGGATTTTGGTTCACAAATGCTTTGACCAAGTTGATTTCGTTTTCCAATGTTCGGATCACTTCATAAGTTGGATGATATACATCAAGATTTATTCTCGAAGCAAGATGCAAATATCTGCCCCCAGTGTCTAGCAATGTTTGAACGACCATGGGTGGATTCTTGGATATGAATGGATATGGATCATCTTGCGATAAGATAAGGGTGTTCGAATAGAGGAATGCTCATTCGGATAATGCTTCAAGGCTCAGATAATGTTGGATAGGATGGGATCAATGAAAATGACCCATGTCAAGATGTCTACCATAAGCAAGTGTAAAGTGTGCTCCAAAATTTTATCAAGATCAAGGTAACTTGGACCTTGGATGCAGATGGATAAAAATGTGTTGGATAAATGGTTCATGGATGAACGAATGATATGGATGGAATGCTAGCTTTATTATGGATGTGATAAGATGCTTTCTCTGAACTGGCGCACGTAGATGCTTGATTCTACACATGACGCCTGTTTGCCAGGTTTTCATCATGGTACCTGCCACCAAAGACGCTGTTTTCAATCCTTTTTCTGATTTTTTTGTTTGCCATTTGCCAGGTTTTCATCAAGGTGACCATTTTTTCAGGACATTTTTCTGATTGTTTTTGTATTTTCTAAGAGATTTTAAGCTGATGCTGAACCACCTGGTGGTGCTGATGTTGATGCTTCTGTCATAACGTGCCATCGGTATCCTGCTTGTAGAAGTTGTCTTGCCAAGATACGTGCACTTGAATGCAACTTTTGAGAAATTTGATCTGCTTTACTGATACGGAGTTAACTCTGTCTTTGTGCGCCCATCGTGATAGGGTGCCTTCTGAATCCTTATGATGAAGGGTCGCCGCCAATACATGGTCAATGTGAGAATTGGATATCATGCGTGGAGGCGTGGATGGAGTGTGTTTAGGAGTAACAGATGGATTGGTCGATGGTTTGGAACCTTTGACTCTCCAAACTTGGGAAGATGAGCAATAATGGGTGGATATGGAAGTGTGCATGGAATTTGGACCAACTGCTTGATACACTTTGTACGTTGCTTGAGAAGCCTGCTTTTTCCTTTGTGGAAATCTTTGATGGATACTTGCCCCATTTTTATTTTGCCCCATAGTTTCTTTGACTGATGGAGTTTGATAGGGATAATCTTTCTTTGTATTCTTGGGTATCCACTTGTATTTGATTTTTCCTTCATGCTTCGTCCTTTGATTCGAATATTTCTTTTGAAGTTGGTCCCAATTTGTGGATGGGGTGATAGGTGGATGAAGATTCGTGACATGGCGGGTTGTAGTATTGGCATTGATTTCATCATAAGGATTCTTCGTGCTCCCTATGTTGATGTTTGCTTGAGACGAAGTTGCCCCCAGTATGGTGATAGTATTAATGATATGTTGAGATCCCTTGATTGTCGAGTAACCAAGGCCTTGACGCTTAGGATTGCCAAAAATTTGCACTGGTTCCAGGATACCCTGTTCATGTAGGCCTAATCCCCTACCTTGATAATTCATCTGCTGAAAAAATTTATTTGCCATAGGATATGATTTACCTTGGAAACAAGGTGTTGTTCCTTCTCTGATTTGTGGTGGACCTTCAAATGTGTCAGCTTCTTTATTGACGAGATAGCTTGCTCTAAGAAAGGTAAGTGATCCAACTTCATAAGTGACAGGATCCTCCATATGTGGGATAAATTCCTAATTGATCTCTTTGGCTTGATCTTGTAGTGCTTCTTCTAGAGGTATTGATGATTCACTGTCATTGTAAAAGTCTTCCTCATGATTTATTCTTGATATGCTTTCACATGATTTTTCTGATTCACAACTTTTGTAGAAACCTTCTTCATGACCCATTTTTGATATGTCTCTGCATTTGTCCACATCTTGATCATGTGTACAAATGTTAAAAGTAGGAGACTCTTGTTCATTGGTAATGATTTGAAGAGTATGAGACTCTTGTTTTGAATGAAGATCATCTGCGTGTCCATCCAAAGAAAGCATCTCATTGGTAGATGGAGGAGTATGTCCTATGTGGATATGATCATCATTTGTGACATCTTGTATAGATAAAAGAGTGCCCATTAGATCAATGTAGTATCTTGGAGATACAAATTTTTGATTTTGACTAATTCTGGAATTGCTTGGGCCATGCTTTTGATCAAGTTCTTGACATGGGTCAATTTCAAAGGATGGATTGTCTACAAGGGGTTCTTGGACATCGTCCTTAGGCATGGGAAGTGGATTAATATCTACTTGTTCTTTGAATGGATTTGGATCAAGTGTAGTGTCAAAGATTCTTTCACTATTCTCAATCGTAAGGTCGAAGGATGTCAATATGCCTTGGGAGGGACTATTGCTAGGCCTTGATGGAATATTTTGATCATGTTTTGGAATACGTTCTTGAGATATTTCCTCTAACTCATAAGGCGATGTAGAAACTTTTTCGATATGATCATTGGTTGATGGATCATATATTATGTCAATGGGATCAAATAATTGTAACACATCTTGAAATAGATCACTAAAAAGTGGCTCTTGATGAATGTTGAGTTGATCACTGGATGGGGTAGACATATCTTCAATGTGCTCATTGATGGATTGATTTTGATCATTGTTTTCAACAATTTTGGTGGAGGGATTGTCAATGTTCTCAAACATAGGATCAAATGATGTTAATGTTTCTTGGATTGGATCATTGTTGGGTATCGTTGGTGAGTTTTGATCGTGATTGAAAAGTGACTCTTGGTGTGTGATGATTTGATCATTGAATGAGATGGGAACATCTTCAATGTGTTCATTGATGGATAGATCTTGATCATTGTTTTCAACAATTGCGGTGGGAATTTGTTGCAAGCTTTGTTGAGCGGGTAAGGCCTGCGTTTGCTGCTGAGCCAACAACACTTGTTGTTCGTCATGTTCTTTTTGTGCCAACAATTCTTTTTGTTGGGCTCTTTGTTGTGCTACTTCTTCTTGGATTGATTGCAATAGTGCATAGAATTCTGCTTGCACTTGCGCTTGTTGGGCTACTTGAGCCGCTTGTGCTTGCTGAGCAACTAGCTGTGTAGCTTGTTGGGCTTGGAGTGCCTTTTTGCGGGAAGCTTCTTGTGTAGCTTGCAACATGATGGAGAATGAATTGGTCGTGTTGTATTTTGGCGGTGGTGGTGGTGGTGGTGGAATGGGAATGGTTTTGATTGTTGGGGTTGCTTGGATGGTTTCCATCTGCTGTTGAGATATCGATGGCAAAATGGGATGATTTGGTATGATGTTTTGATTCGGCATGATAGATTGAAATTGAATATTTTTGTGGTTGGGAATCATATTGCCTTGATTTAGGTAACTTTGATTTTGCATGGTGTTACCTTGACTTGAATCAACATATGGAGTTGCCAATATATTGCTAGGATTTTGAACAACATTAGGGGGATTTGCAAACATGTCGACCCCAAAGTTTACCAAGTGTGAATTTAAAATGGTCATGTTTGGTAAATTTGCACTTGGCATGTATGGATTTGGTAGGATGATGTTTGGAAAACTCATGCATTGAGCGTTTGGTTGATAGATTTGCAGATTTGGACTTGGATTTAAATCTATCATTAGGAAAGGTGTTCCAAACTTTGGATCGGGCATACTCACATTCGTTGTACCATTGATGTTTGTATGAGATAATGCTCCCATGTATGCATTGTACAAGCTTTGATAATCAAATGGTATTGCAAGGCTTGGATAGTTTGGTTGGATCGAATTGCTCATGATGGATGGATCAAATTTATATTCCATGCTCCTCTTGTGTTGAGATCGAGTTTGAACCATAAAATGAAGATAAATTTTCAAGAATGTAAGAGATGAACCTCTAATCCTTTAGATCGGTCTAAACCTTAGGTTCAAAGAAGTGAAGAAATAGGACAATTAAAGGATCAAAATGAATGATGAGGATGAGATAATCGAAAGATGAGTGATACGGATGAATGAAACTCTTAAAGAAACTTTGAAGGGAATGCTAAACCTTTAGGACTTGATTGATCATGATTGGATTGATGGTTCGATTAGGTGTGTTAAGTCAACCAAAATGTGATGAATGTAATTGTAAAACTCTAGTAAGTTGTTTTATCCAAGAGTGAACTCCTACAAGATGGTAGTTTGACTAAGTGTGTCAAGTCAAACGAGGTGATGATTTGATAATTTGGCTAGTTGTGTTAAGCCAAACAAGATGAACTCGTAAACCCTAGGAAGTTGTATTATCCAAGAGAGAACTCGTGTATAGGATGATGGTTTGACTAGTTGTGTTAAGTCAAACAAAGAGGTTTTGATTTCACCTAAAAGTTTAGCATAAAAGATGTTTATAAAGTTCCCAAGAGTTTTTGGTGAGGTGACTTTTGATTGATTTTGATGGTTGAGAGATGGATGAAAGTTATTGAATTTGATCCTAGACTTGACCTAGATGACACTTCTGCTTACAAGACCTCGGTGTTGAAGAACAAGCTATATTCTGAACTCGAAAAGTCTCTCAAGATGCTCCTCACTAGCTTTCACACTAAGCTTTTTGAACTTCGGTTTTGGGATTTTGATCATGTTAGAAAACACATGTGTAATCAAATTTGTCTTTTATCTTGTCTTAGTGAATTCTTTTTACCAACACACTTGCTTGATTATGTTTTCAAACTGAATGTCTAATGTCCTGCTTTCGTTTTCATCCCACAATGTCCATTATGTGGAAATCAAGGCAATTAGGGCAAAAGTTTCCTAGGTTTATCCTTAGTGAAAACAAATGATGATAGAATTCAAACACTTAGAAACCCCTAGAGATATGATCCCTAGGGAAAGAAAGAGTGGCCAAGTTCGTCAAAAGTATTTGTTTCCTCCAAGGTGTTTGAAATTTGAGGCTCATGTGAATGTTTGTTTTTCAATGTTTTGAATCCAAGCAAAGTGTTTTTGATTCCAAGCACTTTTTACAACCCTAGGATGATGAGGCAATATCTTGTTGGGTTCCCACTTGGATAAATCCAGCTGCGCATATCTTGTGTGAATGGCTAAATGCTTGACCACACTGGCTCCCCTCCACAGCACTCACTTATTCGGGTCAGCCAAGCATTAGGACCCATGAATCTCCCATGGCATACTTTCCATTTCCACAACAAGACTGCATGTTACATGGGGCGGCTTCAGAGGACATGACCTCTTGCACCAACAAGATAGACAAGGTTTTGGCCAATTTCTAAACAAGGGGTTCTAATTCGGGCATTCCGTTCGTGGGGGATTATCCAATGTCGACGAGAGTCCATTGCTGTCCATCTCATCGGAATAATCCTCGTGATATTGGCCTTTGTTCCAATATCCACACTTATATCTCGGGTGGAAGTCGCTTGGCTTTAGCGTGTTCCCGGTTGGGTCGTTCCCTTGGGTGATTACTTTTTCCCACAAGGCAGGCCCTCTAAGATAAACAATAGCGAGCTAACATATCCTGTCGTTCACACAACCTTCGTTGAAAAACAAAGGGGAGAACCTCCGCAATATATCGTGCTCACACTCGCATGTTTTGTTCAATTTTAGATCCCAAATCGAAGTGTGGAGGCAATATTTTCACAACTTAATATCAGAAAAAGACTTTTGATTCTCAAGATTGCCGTGAGGCGCGAGAGAAGCGCATACGTCTTTTTGATGATATTACTTTGTGAAAAAGATTACAAAACATGACAAGCAGTTGTTCATTTTAAGTCCAAAAAGCAGTGATGAATTCGTTTTAAGCACCAAAATCCAAGTGTGAAGGTTGCCTTGTTCAATTTTAAGTCCAAATTGAAGTTCTAGTGTGTTTCTAAGGTTCAATTTTAACCAACTTTGAAAAGATCAATTCATTGATTGATTTTAAGCCCAAATTGAAAAGTGAGTTAGCTGAAAACAGAAAAATAAGGGTAGTAAATGGAAGCTCCAAGATTGTTAAAACAAGCATTAAAAAATGCTTTTCAAGTTTCTATTTGCAAGAAAACCTCCAAGTCTACTCTATTCGCCTTTGTTTTCATTTGATTTTGAAGTCAACCTTGATTTCAACCTTTAACCCCTGTTCCATACAAAAAAACAAAAGCTATGCATGTATTACAAAAGTATGAAACTATACACAAGGCATGTCAATTATTTGAGAAAAGAAGACTTTTTAAATAAAACCAAATTGACAAAGTACATGAGTTTTTCAATAACAAATGTCGTATATTTTCAATCTGCACCTACTTTCATAAAAGGATATTTGATTTCAAGACTTTATACTCTCAAAATGACATGTTAGTGGACATTGACCTTTTCAATAGATATTGCAATCATTCGAATTCATAGAAGTCAAACAGCTCAAAATTTCATTTCAACAAGTTTCACCATAGATGTAGAATTCAGGAGAATGATGTCATTAGTGGACCATTTATGAGTAGATGGACACATCGAAGGTGAAATTGAGATACTAGACAACCTCCCCATTCACTACAATCTCCCTACACCATGTCAAGTTCACATGCAATGAATTTAGTGCAGTCGGCAAGTGTAAAGTAAATTGATCATAAATAAAAAGTGTCTCATAATAAAGGTGCCTAAAAGAAACCATAAATGACTGACGTCTCACAGTAAGTCCCTTTCAAATTTCAAATTCATCCACCCTCGAGAAATGTGTCATAAGGTGTTAAACAGTCAATAAATTTGAGCATTTGAACTACACAGCAAGATAGGCGATTTTAAATGCACCCCTGACTTCTTATAACAAGATATTTAAACAGCGAGTAAAATTATTTAAGAACTTTTAAATTAGTGCGGTTGGCAGATGAATGATCAATGAGACTGACAAGCGATGACTAAAGACATGGTGTTAGTTTTGCATGTCTACACATACAAAATGTAAGGGTGTTTTCTCTTCTTTTTTTTAAAGTCAAGTTTTCTAAGAGTATTTTTTTAAATGGTCCTAGATACATTTAGTCTTACTTTTTTTTCCATGGACTTAAGAATTCATTATTTTGTATGAGTATTATCTCTACGTCCTAATTTGTATTGAATTCCTTATATTGCATAGCAACCTCTTTAGGGAAGGTGGTTTATGTTGATTGGGTGTTTCATTTTAGCTCACTCTTAGAAAAATTATATATCTAGGTTGAATTATCTAAGAATCTTAAGGATTCCATCAAAATAAAAATGGGAATTAGAGCTTTACCAAGGGGTCATGTATCTCAGTATGTTAAATACTTGTTATTGGTGTCAGTATTTAGACAAAAAAAAATTATATTGCCCCCTAGTTATCCCAATCTTTCACCCAAACATCCTTCATGGGATCCTCCACCTCAAAAAATTAAGAATGGATGAACTAATATGAGCAACAAAAGGAATATTCAAAATCCTATCATTAAAGTTACTAATCCTTAACCCTTGGTTGTTGGATGTTGATTTTTAAATTTTGTTAAGTTAGATGAAGGTGGTGATTCTCAAGCTAAAGGGGAGTCATAAAATATGGCCACATGACATTATTTCAATAGAACACTAATTAAAACTAGAATTATTTCATTACAAAATGAATACTTAGCCACCTTCTCCTCTAGCTTCTCAATACTTTCATAGTTTACTTTGTGAGACAAAAGATGGCTTTGTGCTAGAAAAAAGAAGGCCTATATTTGGTTTCATTCCCCAAATTCAATGTCAATTACAAAAGAAGAATTTTTGAAGAATTGTTATGAATCTAGATTGGTGAGCTTGATGACAATGATATTACTATTAATTCCCATTTTCCATGAATTTTATTTCATGTAATGTTAGTAGTCTCACTAATCCCTTTAGGAAGTACATTATGTGGGATGTTTGACAAGGATTTCTTAATCCCTAAAGGAAATTAGTAATATAGAATATCTTAAACACATCTATCTAAATAATACCAAGAGATATCAATTTGGAGCTACTTTATTTATTTAAAATTTATTTTATTTTACTTTAGAATTATTTTATAAATTACATATAGATATAAACTTTATGTGCTACTTAATTTAGAAATATTGTGTTATTATTAAACAATAATATTTTGATCAATAAATGGTTGTCAAGTTTAAGATAAAAAGGTAAGAGTTCTTTTAACACACTCACACCATTACACTCCACCCCTTTCTACCATTAATTTAGTAATCACTTTATTCATCTTTAGATTATTTTATCACCATTCAATGATGCTAGAGAAAGTTGACAAATTGAAAATTTTGTAGATGCATTAATAAATCTTGTGAGAACACAAACTTTTACCTATGGTGTTATGAGTCTATGGGCCTATTGACCCATATAAATTAATTCATAAGTGTTGGTGCTCCCTTTGCTCTTGCAAGGTGTTTGACAAGTGAAAAAATGTGAGGAAGTGTCTTAACCTTGCTCATAATTTTTTTTATTTAAAAATAGGGAAAGGACCCTGATCCCATAATTTTAGAATAGCTTGACCTTGTTCATAATGTTTTTGATAAAAGGGTAAAACGGATTTTACAGGGACCCGAAACCACAAATTTTACAAAATAGCGAGGAGAACACCAAAGTTCCACCAAAAAAATAGCTGCCCAAGAAAAAACCAGCAGCAATCAAGCAAAAAGGACCAGAAGGGTCAGGAAAGAAGGGACAGCAGAGAAAGAACATAGGAAGCCCCAGCCATTACTTTAGAGACCTAAGGACAGTCTTTGTCTCCGCCTCCAAATCCTGCATAACCTTGCTCATAATGTTAACAATATGAAGAATGTGGTTTTCAAATAATGAAACATACTGATGCAGGCTCCATGACCAAGTGGTATTTCTGTTCAATTCAATTTTGTTTAATTTTTGAGTGGCAATTTTGGATTGATGGTATTTCATAATTTTGGCTTGTAAATCTCACTTCCATGAGAATTTGAATTTCAAGGCCCTTTTATGAATTTGAATTTGCATTTGAGTTTGAAATAAGTGCATCCTGATAAGGAAAAATGGAGAAAAAAGATGTTTTAAATGCTAAATTCTTAAAAAAGCAGTGGGGAGGCACTGGGATTTGCATAATAATCAGTTTATTTCATAATTCCAAGATCCCTAAAAAATAGGGAACTGGAGGTGGGCGCCCAAGATGATAAATTTGAAGTTTTTCTTTAAAACTGAAAGTGGGGAAAGCAAGAAAGAAGCCACTTTCGTAGTGGGTCTTGTCTTAATGCCTTTTTTGCTTATTTTAGCATGATATTTATGATTTATTGCTGCATTTTTTAATTTCATAAACTGGGCATACCAAGGTTGAAATGAACATGAAATTCCAAGCTATGAGGGAAAATGAAATTTCATTTCATTTCATTGTTGAAGGCAAACAAAAGGTAAAAAGTTTCATTATTGTTTAGTTTTTCCAAAAGGATTTTTGGAGGAGAAACTCAAAAAGGGCATGGCTTTTATCCAAGAAGGATTTTGGAGTTTGTTTTTGCAGGTTGAAGGCATGAATGCAAAGCTACAACAGTCTCCTTTCATAGGGAGTTGTTGATTGCAAGTTTGCAAGGTGTAGTTTTAAGTTTTGAGGAAGGAGAAGGGTTTCCAGGTTGCATGATTAGATTTTTTTGTTGTAGTTGATGATATTTTTCTATTATTTTTGATTTTATGTGGGCTATGTTTTAGCTCTTGAGTCCCTTGAGGACTGATGAAAACATTGAGAAATATATTATATTTTCCAATGCATTGTTTCATGTGTAAGTGTAGGAGAAGGGTTTCAAGGTTGTGTGATCAGATTAGTTTGTTTTTGTTGAGGATATTTTTCCATTATTTGTGATATTTAATGGGCCATGTTGCATCCCTTGAGTCCTTTATGGACTAATGTAATCAATTCTCACGGATTTGTAATGCAAGTATGTGGTTTAGTTGCAAGAAGAGAGTAGATTTTTGTGTTTATTTCCAGCAATGTTTGAATGAGTGTTTATTATTATTTCTTGTGTTTTAAGAAGGGATTTTATTTTGTGAGCATTTTGCATAACTCTATTGAAAGAGGATGCAATAGAGTGGCATGCATGCAACATCAAGGAAGAGGAAGAGGATGTGACATCAAGGAAGCTAAAGGATGTCTATTGGAAGACATGGAAGATGAGACTACAATGATTGCAATAGTAGAAGAGATTTATTTAAAGAAAACCTATGAAGTTGAGAAGGATGATTTACTCATTCAGATTGAAAGAGAATGGGATCAACTTATTGCAAGGGAAAAAAAAATTGTAGCAATGGAAGATACTAAGGTAAAATTTAATTTTGATAAATGTTTTTTATGAAGACGAATGTTATTATAATTAATTTGTGGTAGACGGGTGTCCTTTGAAGGACATAGAAGAAAGTGAAGGGGATGATCTATTGATGCGGATGACAACAATTGAAAAAGAGTGGGATGAGTTCATCTCGGGTGAGATGAAGGTTGCAGCAGAAGGTGAGGAAAATCAATTTTTGATGTTTGCTTTGATGTAGAATCTATTGTAGCAATATATCAATTTGATAAAGTTGAATTTGAAGAGTGTAAAGTGAAGGTAAATGAAGAGTTTCCTAATAAATCTTTTTTAGAGAAGAGTGGAGATGAATATATTTTGATTTGTGACTATGATTCCTTGTTAGGGAAAGTAGAAAACGAGTCTCTTGTTAATGGAACTAATATTATTTTGAATGAAATAAATCATACTATAGCGAAGTTATGTCCTATAGAAAGCGTTGAAATAGTGAAATTTCAAGGAGAAAACATGGTGGAAGGAGAGGAAAAAGGTAAAACAGCAATAGAGACAATGAAGTATATTTTTTTTTTTGAAGGTGGAGAAGTATGTTTGATTGTTAATCCTAATGGAGTGTGTTGGTGGGAAGTTATATTTGAAGTTTTGAAATACATGAAGGGTAGAGGAGTAAAGATGAAAGGGTATTATGTTGTAAGTTTGTAGAAATTGATGAACAAGAAGATTCCAGTCGAAAAAGCAATGAGGTGGATCCAAAAAAAGCATAGGTTCTACAAACATTTCTAAGTGCAACTTAGGAAACATTTCTTTCTACCATGGGTGTCTGATGTAGGAGCATCCATGACCAAGTGGTATTTCTGTTCAAATCAATTTTGTTTAATTTTTGAGTGGCAATTTTGGATTGATGGTATTTCATTTGAGCTTGAGTTTGAACCTGATAAGGAAAATGGAGAAAAAAAGGTATTTTAAATGCTAAATTCTTGAAAAAGAAGTGGGGAGGCATTGGGATTTGCATAATTTAATCAATTTATTTCATAATTCCAAGATCCCTAAAAAAATATGGAAGTGGAGATGGGCTTCCAAGATGATAAGGTTGAAGTTTTCCTTTAAAAGTAAAAGTGGGAAAAGGAAGAAAGAATCCACTTTCGTAGTGGGTCTTGCCTTAATGCCTTTTTTGCTTATTTTAGCATGATATTTATGATTTATTGCTGCATTTTTTAATTTCATGAACTGGGCGTACCAAGGTTGAAATGAACATGAAATTCCAAGTTATGAGGGAAAATGATATTTCATTTCATTTCATTGTTGAAGGCATACAAAAGGTAAAAAGTTTCATTATTGTTTAGTTTTTCCAAAAGGATTTTTGGAGGAGAAACTCAAAAAGGGCATGGCTTTTCTCCAAGAATGGTTTTGGAGTTTGTTTTTGCAGGTTGAAGGCATGAATGTGAAGCTACAGTAGTGTCATTTCATAGGGAGTTATTGATTGCAAGTTTGCAAGGTGTAGTTTCAAGTTTTGAGGAAGGAGAAGGGTTTCCAGGTTGCATGATCAGATTTGTTTGTTGTAGTTGATGATATTTTTTTGTTATTTGTGATTTTATGTGGGCTATGTTACATCCCTTGAGTCGTTTGAGGACTGATGAAAACATTGAGCAATATTTTGTAGTTTCCAATGCATTGTTTCACGTGAAAGTGCAGGAGAAGGGTTTCATGGTTGTGTGATCAGATTAGTTTATTTTTGTTGAGGATATTTTTCTATTATTTTTGAGATTAAATGTGCCATGTTGCAGCCCTCGATTCCTTTATGGACTGATGTAATCAATGCTCATGAATTTGTAATGCAAGTATGTGGTTTGGTTGCAAGAAGAGAGCAAATTTTTGTGTTTATTTGCAGCAATGTTTGAATGATTATTTCTTGTGTTTTAAGAAAGGATTTTTTGTTTTGGGGGTTGTGCATAACTCTCATACATCACATACGAACATAATTTTTGGGTTATTTGGGAAAAATAAAAAATTTGAGTAATTCAAAATCACTTCCAAATGGCTATTGTGTAGAATTTTTTATTTATAAAACTTAAAAGAGACCTCAACTACCTCCTAAATAAAATTTATGCCCTCCAAAATTTGGGCCTTCTACATTGGAAATGTAAAAATAATTTATTTTTTTTAAAAGGTATAAGAGAGAGTTACCTTGTAGACCAATTTACAATGTGTCATAGGAATGGAGATGATGAATCCAAAATGGAACGCCTATGTATTATGACACATTTATGATAGGTGGAAGTATTCTTAGCTTGTAAATTCATCTAGGCACTTGGGTGTTAGATTTTTAACTAGATATTTTGGTGCCACATTTTTTGGTGGTTTAAGGATATGATTTTACAGTTACCATTTAATGGTTTCATGTATTAATTCTCTTGTTTATAAGGTGTTTGAGATAGACGTATTGAACTTAGTAATTTTATAGGTTTATTATGCTATCAAAATCACTCTAGATATTTGTGTGTTGACACTCAGGTACGAAGGATTTATCTACAAGTATATTCTAACTCTATTTAAATTATTGAATAATAGATTGAGATGCTTTGGAGTGTGGGGTTTTTCTCCTAAAAGGGTTTTTTCCACATATATTTATATTTTAGTATGATTTTTGTTAATATTTTATGTGTTTCTCCTTTCTATAATTGTGAAAATCTAAAATTGACACAATACTCTCTTCTAATATTAATTTAGAAATAGTTTTTATGTACTTTATTTCCTTTCAGTATCATCAACTTGCACCATTGTCTATATTTTATGACATAGTAGGGAATATTGTATAATTATTTATCTTCGATCTTTGTTCCAAACTATTAATTTAGATCTAGGGGCTTGAAATAAAAGAATATTCTTGCTTAGCAATCTCCCAAAGGTATTCATCAACATAATCTATTTTTTAGGCATAGGTTTTGGTTACTAAGACAATTAGATCCTAGGCATCAAAAAGTGCAAAGATCATTTCTATAATTACTAATTGAATCCATGAAAGAAGTTTATTTTTAAGAATACATAAAATTCGATCAAGAAATATAAATTCAATCTAAGACAAAGAATAGAACAATCGATCATCTATTAGATCTTATTAATTTCAAACTTGATTACTTGAATACCATTTTAAATTACCATATACAAACTTGAACAAAATACTTCATTCACAAAATTAAAACTAACTCCTTATTCCTTCTTGAACGTTAAAAAAATCAAATTTAGTTTTATTAATATCTCAATCAACTAATATATATAATATTATAATTATTAATTATTTACTTTATATTATTTTACTTTCGTTCAATATTAAACATAATGATGATGTTAGGGACAGGACCTAGTAGTTGAACACCCTAACTTTGTTCTTCTCAAAATCATATGTAGCAATTTCAAATCACTCCCAACAAAATTTATAGTGGTTTATTTGACAAGACCTCTATTTTTAACTAGGATTTTTAGATCAACATTATCAAATATGATGCCACATCAACATGTGTTTTTGTTGAGGTGTGTAAAAAGAACTTAAAAAAGACTTATAATTATACATTAAACCATATTTTACTTACATATCAATATAACATTACATAATTGTTATTATTTTTATAATGTAAAGAATATATTTTATTCAACTATTAATACTCGTAATCAAGAATAACAATTCTAAATTCACACCTACTAAAAATATACTTTTTGAACATGTTCAACGACCAACTCGTACAAAATGTGGTAAAATCCAACATGTCTAACAATATAACAATAAAGATATTTTGGGAAACTGGGCAAATAATTACTTATATATCAATATAACATTACATAATTGTTATTATTTTTATAATGTAAAGAATATATTTTATTCAATTATAAATACTTGTAATCAAAAATAACAATTCTAAATTCACACCTACTAAAAATATACTTTTTTGAACATGTTCAATGACCAACTAGTACAAAATATGGTAAAATCCAACATGTCTAACAGTAGAACAATTTGGGAAACCGAGCAAATAAATATTACGACATTAAGTGACTGGCCAAAAACGTTCATGTGGACACAGCTGTTCCACATTCTTCTATGTGAGTTCCTCCCTTTGAGTAGGCTGTGAAGACGACCACGTTTTAACACGGCTGTTGGCAATTGTTGCCTGTTCACACCACACGAAACCTCAGCTAAATGAGCACCAAAAATAATTTGTATACCTTTCACAAATTATTATGCGAGTGAAGAGATTACCTCTCGATTCCAATCACTTCGGAACACAATAAACATAATTGCAGCCGTCTGAACTGCAGTCCCACACAGCATTCCCGTCCAGATGCCCTGCCAAATTTCATATATAGCCTAATCTAAATCCAACAGACAAAACGGCTCCTTTTTTTCTTTCGAAATGTTTTGTTTTCAGTCGCTTAGACAGGATTTTACAGTTCATAATATTAGTTTGGAGTTTATAGATTTGATTTTCTGAGTATTTTCATCAAAGTTTTGAGAATGCTATCAAAAAATATTTACATGATTATTGCTCTTTTTAACTAATAAAATATAATTACAAAATCTAGAAACTCCAAATTAATAATATAGATTTCAGAGTTTTATAGCTCACCATTACATCCAAATGAAACAAATAGCCGAGAATAGCTCCAAGAGGCACTCCAATTACGAAATACGATATTACATTCACATAAGCAATGATATATTGTTTTCCTGTTCCAATCGCCACCCCTAAAAACATAGAGGATTTACTGGCTGAGTTGAACAAAATAAATTGATATACAAGCGAGAAAATATACTAACTCGTTATTAAAGCTTACACATATTTATTATGGTTGTGTACCTGAGAGAACTGGCTGCACACTGTTGACAAGAATCGTGAATGCTAATAAGAGTGCCAGTTTTGAAACAGCTTGCTGGATGGTGGCACTTTGTGTGAATAAAGAAGCAAATCTATTCCGGAATATAATAAGGAGGCCGAAAATTACAATCCCTATCACAAGAGAAGTTGTTGCTGAGACAACCGCAGAAAATTTGGCTGCTTTGCCGTTTCCAGCTCCAAGCTCATTTGACACCCTCACACTGCATCATATATTCATAAGAAAGAAAAGCAACACTTAGTTGACAGACTAATTTATATTTGCCCACTAAGATTGCTTGGATATGCTTTATGTCTGCACTCACCTGGTGCCAACAAGAAAGGCTATGGGTATCATAAACTCCCATCCATTAACAGTCATACTGAAAACAGAAATTATATTAAGTATATTTTGTTGGCAGTGTTTCAAATTGTAATGTTCTTCTGGACCAACCAGACAGTTGATCCTGTTAATATAAACCATGCACCATCGTCCTAAACCATTGAAACCATTTGCTAAGTTCATACCAAATAGAAAGTGAGTCATCTGCTACTTCAAGGTTTTGGAGCTTGAATGTGAGTAGTAATAGCAACCTCATATACCATATCTCAACACTGTTCAAGCAAGACAAAGCATTAATTAAAATCAGGTAATATAAGGACGTAGAAGGCCCAAAACCATCTTACCATAATCATAAATGTGGAAATTTGAAGTTCTAAGAGTCCAGTTACCATAACATGACTCCTGAACCCACTGTCAATTTTAGGTAGGGCCAAAGTTGGGAGAATGCATCCAAAGAAAATCCTTTCCATGTAAGGGGACAGCCACCACAGATAATATAGAGAAACAGGGCAACCGAAGGGCAACACCATGCTAAATTCATTGATGCAACTGCACCTCCAAGGCCCCAACCCAGCTTCACAGTAAATACCCAACACAACAAAACATGGAGTATTAGAGCCACACTTGCTGTGTAGGCAATGACCATGTTTTTTAATTGGGCCTGGAGATACCAAGTAGTGGTCCACCAAAGAACCAGAGAGAAGTGCATGGGGATGCACCAGATGGCCACTTTGCCTGTTAATTCAGCTATATCATCTGCTTGCCCCAACAACTTGAGAATAGGAGAGGCGAATATATATATAGGCAGACATATCATTGCAAAACTGATAACAATAATCCATGAGCGCTGTAGGTATACTCCTAACATGCTATATCGTTGAGCTCCGAAAGCTTGTCCACAAAGAGTTTGGAGGGCACTTCCCAGTCCCAACTACACAACCAGATGGTCAGATAAAAGGTGTACTGAATATTCAAACTTGAAATCAAACAAAGCTAGTAGTATAGACCTCGTATTAAAACGGTCGTAGACTGTAGAATCGTAGAGTACTAGTGCTATGAAGAGGACTTACTATTAGACCAAAATTGAAGCCCCAAATGACATTGATGATCATGGAAATGGCGGCAAGCTCTAAATCGCCAATTTGACCTACAAACGCCTGAGTGATGACAGGCACCCCATACATTGCAAGTCGATTCATTATAGCGGGACCTGTAATTCTCCATAACTTCTTCGATTCCAACCAAAATCTCCAAACGAAGGAAAAACATTCATTAGTGTGCTCAACAAGTGGGATCTGCAACGAAGCCGCATCCATTCTCCAATCTACAAGTAGCGGTGGAAGAATGGAACAATTGTTTTCTAAATTACGTAAGAATGTTAACATGTGTTGTTGGACGTTATGGAATAAAGAATGGTAGATTTTTACTGTTTTTTAGGAATGGTAGGCAGGAATCACATATTTAGGCAACGTCAACGTCTATCTATCACTCTTGATGTGGGCACAGTTGTCTAAGTCTTCTTTGGCTGGCTAGCACGTTTTAACACGGCCGGTGGCAACTGTCGCCTGTTCACACCAGACGAAACCTGAGCTATCGAGCAACAAAAATAATTTGTATTCCTCTCACAAATTATTTTGTAATTGAAGAGATTGCCTCTCAATTCCAGTAACTTTAGAATAAATAAACATGATTGCAGTCGTCTGAACTACAGCCCACACAACATTCCCGTCTAGATACTCTTACCATATTTCATAAATAGCCTAAGCTAAATCCAAAAAACAGAAACAGCTATTTTCTTTCCTTCAAAATGTTTGTTTTCAGTCACTCATTTTTTATTTTTTTTGGGGGTGGGGGAAACATAAATCAAAGACGAAAAATTTATAAAATATTAGTTTGGAGCTTGTGGATTTGATCTAATCTTTTCATCAATGTTTTTAAAATGTTGATGGAAAAATATTCATATGATCAAATTCACAAATTCTAGGTAGATAATACAAAAATTGTTATTTTCTTTTTTTATTATTTTCATTATGATAATGAACCATAGAAGGTAGGGTGGAGGTTTTGGTTCGATTGGTTAAAGAATCTTATTGTAGGCAAGAGGTCACGAAGTCCAATTCCCACCGTCTCTGTGGTACCAAAGAACATGTCACCTTTATCATCGGTCGTATGAAAAAGAGTTTATAGACACATTACAATTTATAGGGGGGGCTACCCAATTCCTCCATCCTAAAAAATAATGATAATAAATCATAAAATATAATCCAAAAAATTGGTAGAATAATATTCAAACAATCATATCTAGGGGAGAGGGGCCAATAGTTGCACAGGGTCCAATTGTTGTTATAGCACTTGTGCTTATAATAGTCAATCTTACCACATATTTATATTATATATTATAAATAATTAGTTCACATATAAATCATAAAATAACCAAATGTTGGTCAAGATGGACCCATACTTGAACACATGAGAACCTATGAATGTTATATAAAAAACATAAATACATTCACTAACAAGTGAAATAAATATTTTTTTGTATCAAATAAAATATCATAACTTTTCATTATAAGTGTGTCTATTATAAAATAAGATGCTCGTTTAAATAAATACTATTGTCATAGTGAAAAATACTATTCTTATGTGTACAACTATTGGGGTAGCAATGCATTTGTATTGGTGTATTTTATATTAATAGGTTGTCCTATCAAAAATATAAAAGGTGAGCACAATAATTTATTGTATTTTCTCATAAAATGTGAAGGATTGTCAAAATGTTTTAGTGTTCACTTCTATTGGTCTATTTGTGTTGGATATTAAAGTTAGAGATAACAAAAAATTATGGTTAGCAATAGGCATTTGGTCCATTTAAGTTGCATATAAGTTATATTTTAAATAAAAATATGATATTTTACTAACAACAAATGATATTATTTTGTTCAACTACTAGGGATAATCATGATTAAGTTTTGATTGAACCTTTAAAAAGCTAATTTTTGGACACTTTTTACTAGATGTGATGATGTGGTAACTTGCATGATGAGACACACCTCCAAACCTTAGTTATAGATGGGTCATCCCACAATATCATGTCCCACTTTTTGACAAAAGTAGGACATTGAAATCAACATTTTTCACCAATTTTTTACTTTATGAAACCTATAGCAACTAAACCATTAATAACTTGGAGATGATGTGAACTAGTGATTCAAGAGGATTTGTGTGTAGATTCTAAATATTTATTTTTTCAATTAGAAATAAATTGTGAATTTTTTAATGTAACTTTTAATAACTTGTTTTTTCATAGCAAACAACATTTTTTAAAAGTGGTGTTTATGTCGTAACGCATAACTTTATTATTGAAAAGATAAAATTATAATTTTTAAAACATAGATTTGTAATATCAATATCTAGTAACTCGATATTTTTTCATAAATTTTTGTTACATATTTTTTTAAATTTAATTTTCCAAGTCAGAGTAATTATAATTTGACATAGGTGCATGTCATAATATAGCTTTTTTTGTATGTATTGAAATTATTTAATATTTTTGAAACAAAGACATCAATACTTAGAGAACACATCATTTTTAGATATTTTCTCTATTTTTCTATATTTTCATGTGTGATACAAATACCTTGATGTTTAGTGAAAAGCCTATATTCACAAGAAATTAAATATATAAAAAATAGTAAGATTAAAAATATGTAAAATTATACTTGTTGGAAAGCTTATAAAAAGAGTTACATACTTACAAAGCATAATTCGCCCTCAGAGGCTTTGTTGTTGGGTTCAAGCTTTGTTGCTTGAACAAGTTTCTCTTTAGTTGTTGTTTCTACTTGGTCATTTCGTGATAGCTCCTTCCTTGCTATTGGTTGGTTTTTTGAGGTTTTTGTCTTTCTATATCTAACCGGTTGGCTATGTTTGGCCAGTCTATTTGCTCTAGTTTTTTATATGATTATTCTTGTCACGATGTTCCTAACTGGTTGTTGTGTTTATCCAGACTATTTTATCGGGTTGTTCTTCCTAGTTGTATGCTTTGTTTGGTAATTTACTTGTTTGTAAAAGGGATCAGGGCCCTTTCAAAACCCCTTCTTACTTAATCAAAAAAAAAAATTCTAAATGACTTTATTTGATCACTTAGAAGGAAAAGAAAGAGTGGGTTTTTGTCAATATTTTGATAGGTGTGAAGGAACCTCCATTATGGGTATAATTTAAGAATAAAGGGGTTATATCCAAGATGGTTTGACTAAGATTATTTTATCTAACCCTCTTTAATTAAAATCCTTTAGATGGAACCCATCAATGCTTAAATCATTAATTTTTCTAAAAAATATGTGATTTCAGTAAAAAAATTAGGAGTCCCAAGTTTGGGACCCATTATTGTGGGATGACCCAGATAGATAAGATGTTAATTCATATTTCTAAAAATATAAATTTGCTTTCATATTCCATGCAACTGCTACATGCTCGTAAAGTTAGCCCACATGGCTACCAACTCCTCTCCCCTAAAAGTTTCAAATTAATAATATCAATTTCAAAATTTTGTAGCTCACCATTATGTCCAAATGAAACATGTAATTGAGAAGAGCTCCAAATGACGCTCCAATTATGAAATATGATATGAAATTCACATATGCAATGATATATTATTTTCTCAAATATTGGCACTTAAAAATATAGAGGATTTACTAATTGAATTAAACACTCTTACTTCCATAAATATACTAACTCATTATTAAAGCTTAAACATATTTATTATGATTGTGTACCTGAGAGAACTAGTTGTACACTATTGAGAAGAATCATGAATGGTAACAAGAGTGCTAGTTCTGAGATAACTTGTTGGATGGTGGCACTTTTTGTGAATGAAGAAGAAAAACTATTGCAGAAGATAATAAGAAGGGTGAAAATTATGATACCTATCACAAGAGAATTTTTTGTTGAGAAAACTATAAAAAAATTGGTTTATTTTCTATTTCCAACTTCAATCTCATTTGAAATGTTTGACACTACATTATATATTCATAAGAAAGAAAACCAACAATTAATGGAGAGACTAATTTATATTTTTCAGAAATAGTAGCAAATGAGACCCACCCACTAAGATTGCTTTAAAGATATGATTTATGTATACACTCACCTGGTGCCAACGAGGCAATGGTTATCATAAACTCCAATCCATTAATAGTCATACTAAAAACATAATTTATATTAACTATATTTTTTTAATAGTGTTTCAAATTGTAATGTTCTTTTACACAAATCGGATAGTTGATCTTGCTATTATAGTGGTGGAATAGACCATGCAACATTATCCTAAACCATTGAAACCATTTGCAAAATTTATACCAAATAGAAATTTTCATTTTCTACTTTGAGGTTTTCAAGTTTTCCGGTGAGTAGTATTATCAATCTCATATACCATATCTCAACATTGTTCAAGAAAGAAAATAAATTAGTTAAAATTAGGTAGCATTAGGAAGTAGAAGGCCTGAAACCATCTTAGCATAATCAAAAATGTAGAAATTTATAATATTAAGAGTCTAGTTAACAAAACATAACACTTGAACCCACTGCCAGTTTTAGGTAGGAAAAAAGTTGAGAGAATGCATCCAAATAAATGAAAGAATATGAAAACAATAATAAAATTCAAAATTCAAATATTGTACAATAAATAATATATAATATTTATAATTATTCCATTCTTTCATTTTCTAATACATTTTTAAAATACATTGTTGTGTGTGTGTATATGTATATATATATATATATATATATATATATATATATATATATATATATAAGAATATTTATATATAAGAATATATATATATATAAGAATATATATATATATAAGAATATATATATATATATAAGAATATATATATATATATAAGAATATATATATATATATAAGAATATATATATATATATAAGAATATATATATATATATATAAGAATATATATATATATATAAGAATCTATAAATAAATAACTTATTTCATAGACTAATGTGAACATGTTATATTTCATTTTCCCTCACAATGAACATTGGGAGAAAAATGGTCATTGTTCCATCATTTCTCCCCCATAATGAATATTTTGAAGAAAATATCCAAAAATATATGCTATAGCACCATCTTGAATTAGGGCTTCTCCCTATCCATCTCTCAAAATTGGTGAATCTACAAATTCTTCAATCATCAATGCAATCACTCTATAACCAAGGATAGACAACCTATAGCTAATTTTTGTGAGTTACTCTTTTGGTGTTCAATCCAATCAAATATTGTCAAATTACAATTGACCATCACGAGTCACTCTTTTGGTGCTCACTCCAATAAAAGATGATCAAAATACAATTGACCATCACGAGTTACTCTTCTAGTTCTCACTCCAATAAAAGATGATCAAACTATAGTTGACCATCGTGAGTCACTCTCATCATTGGGGCTCGCTCCAAATCATGACCATACATAGTCATCTCTTCTTTATTTTCAATGTCCAAAACTTTAGAACCTGCAATCTCAAAGTCTTAATCAAATTGGATATCAATAATCCTAGGACTTTTCTTCTAGACCAACCAAAACCTATAATTTTTAGGACCAAACAATGTCCAAATTTATCACCAAAAACTTAGGAAAAACCAACAATGTCACAAAAGAAATAAAACTATAAAAACTATTTGAAGAATACACCATTCATCTCTATAAAATTTCCACTTGAATATCTTATACACTTTCCAATAAAAATCCACTTTTGCAATAACAATTGCATCACCATCATCAAGAAAAATCATAAAAATTCAAATAAAAAGCATATCTAACATAAAGGGAATCCATAACACTTTGAAGATGAGAAATATCAATCTTATAATCACTAATAGTAGTACCAAAATTATTTTCATCACCAACAATATTACTAACATCCTTGTCATTACTATCAACATCATTGTTATTACCAATAGGGGCTTCAACAACTTTCAATATAGTCTTATCTAGAGAATATGACCTAGGTAATAACTATCAAAGATTCATTTGATTTCTTCCCTAGGACTAGTTCAAAAAAAGGATTAGCAGTTGCACATAACACATTTTTTCAGTTTCTTTTGAAAAAATGAGAAGAATCATGAGTATCTTGACCACATGAAGAATAAGGGTCTAGATCAAAACATGAAACTAATGTATGACCATGATGACCACAGTAGAAACACAAATTTTTTTTAACCAAGTTAACACTTGTAGAGAAAGATTCAACTTGACATGCATTCATAAGTCCCCCATATGCAAATTTGATGGATTTCAAATACTTTGGAACATAAGATGCAATAACACCCTTATAACCAAGACCACATTTTCCTTTATTTATTTTTTGAAACTCCCAAAATTTCACAATGATATTTTCACTCTTGCTGTGTTGAAGTGCTAGAAGGAACATCTTGTTCAACATCATCCTTTTGTGCTAAGGCATTGAGTGTTTGATCTTTCAATCTACATATCCCTTGGTGTATAAAAATATATTGAGCACAAAACTACATAAAAGTAGGCTCAAATAACCTCTTAACATTCCATATATATAGTGAGTTTACCTAATATTGATAAATAATTTGTGAATAAAATTAAAATTGGCGATAAGTAGTTTTGATTATATTTAAGTCTAGAAGGGCCAAAACCCATATACAAAACACCCATAGAGGCCCAAAAAGGGGGCTCACAAGAAGTGAGACACCCCAAAAAAAATTGAAGCGACTACAAATTGACCGGAACAAAAAAAAAATTAAAAGAGAGCATGGGGAAAATTTGGCAAGGGACTGGACGGTTAGCTACTAGTCACCCAAAAGCTGAAGGCCACTAATTGCATTCCACTCTTTAACCAGGAATTGAAGTTTCTCTTCAAAGTAAAAAGGCCCCTTGTGAGTGGGTTGGGTCTCTATAGTACTGGGTGAGGCAGAGCTACCCCCTTTCTTACCTATTTTCTTGGAGTGAATAGCATTACAACAATCCTCACCAGCCATTTTACCATGAATGTTATGAAGTTCTTGTTGAAAAAATTGGATTGTGATCGCAGTGTTTTTTACGATCTCCTTGCTAAAGTCCATAATATCTTGGAGGCACTTCAATTTTTTATCTTTATTACTGTGTATGGTGGTAATTTCCTCCTGAAGCTTCATCTTATCATCCTTTGTACCTCTTGTCGTGGTATTAGAAATTCATTTTTATTAAGGTTGGGGAAGGGGTTAGAGTATTTTGGTGGTAACATAAATGAAATATTAACCCCTGGTGAATAGGAAGGGTTTTAATTTTAACCTATACAACCTTAATAGAGTGCTCTAAAGAGGAAAAAATCTAGAAATAAAAATTTATCTTGACATTATAACAAAAATGAATTAGAATAGGGAAGAGATGGGTATGGAAACATCTAAACCAGCCCTCTAAATTAACATACCTCATTAAGACCTCCACCAGCCTTCTCCACACCTCAAGAAGTTCTTCTCTACAAAACCCATTTTGCAACCGATTGACTTTCTCACCCTCCTTCAAGAACCTCTCCATATCCTTCTAATAGTGACCCTTTGACTTCTGGGAAATGAAAACCCCATCAAAGGAAAGACCAATGACTTCAATAATGAGCCACACATTGATGTGGAAGGTGTACCCAATAATTGTGGCATTGCCCTCTTTCCAATAATTAGAAAATTCTATCAAAAGATTGGGGTTGTGCCCCATCATACCTTCAACATACGAGGCCATCTTGCATTGTTGAAGGATGGTCCAAACATCCCTATCATTTTTCCACACCTCAAAAGAGGCGAGCTCATCCTGAACAAGATCACCTCCCATATTATTATTCACACCAAATAGAGCAAGCTTCAAAATCTATAGAAACACCCAAAATAATGTGTAAGACAAAGATGAGAAGGCTTATGAAAAGACTATCTAGAAGAGATAGATTTCCATAAATGCAATCCATACCCGCTATCCAAAGGAGCTGACAAGGATTTCATCTTAAGATTATTGAGAATGTGTGTCTCAAACTCACTATTGAAACCCAGCCCATTTTCCATCAAAATCATATTACTCAAAGTGTTGCATTCATGGCTTTATTGCAATACCAGTAGGTGCACTTAAAAGGAGTGCAGGCTAGCGATGTTACCCGCCACCTCGTGATGATATTTTTCGATTTGTGCGGTAGTGTGGGGGACTTACCATCTCTCCATGGTGGACCATGTAAGGTGTTGGTAGTAGTGCGGGGGCTACCCGCCACCCTGTGATGGTGGTTAACTCTGGCCTACGGTAGTGCAAACCATACTACCACCCCACGATAATCTGTATGATGGCTTGTGATGGTGTGATGTATATCCCACCATCCTATAATAGTCTATTGGTGGTGTTTGCGGTATTATGGTAGCTAGAAATGCTTTGTCGATGGGACATCATGGTATCAGAAGGAGTTGTTGCATGGTCTCCTCGATGGCGATAAATGGAAAATTTAGATGGTGATAGTGGCATGGAGTTGTTAGTTGATTTCACATCATTGTTGTGAATCAACATGTTCATTGGCTCAACGATTTCAACCTGAAGGCGATAGTTGAATTCCTTGATAACCATGTAACTATCTATGATATCCCATTGCTCTTTGGTTGATGAGATGTTACTACGACAATGTAGGTTAAGCCAACCTAAAGGAGGAGATAAATACATAGAGAAGTCTGTAATGTAAGGTTGTATCATATTAAATATGGTACTTCAGTGTATTGCATTATAACAAATGGATTGACTATGGGTCATAGGACAGCTGGTTGAAGATCAAAGTGAATGTAATGTTGATGGTTTGATACTGTGAATCGACACCTAAAAGAGCATAGCTTTGTAACTTGTATGTAATTGACATTTTACTGTAATACAAGTGATCTTTGCTTTGGTGTGTGGGTTTTTTCCTGAAAGAGTTTTCCCATGTAAATCTGGTGTTCATTATTATTCTTGTATGTGCATCTTAAATGAACTGTAATTGCAAAGTTAAAGTTGTTTTATGTAGTTCTCTCCTGAATATTAGCATTAGGAAGGCGTATTCTGCACTTTGCTTTTCTTTCAGTTGGTATCAGAGCTTGGCCAGCTTTGTTGTCCTTATGGGTAAGACAGGTTTTTTGTGTTGCTCTTGTTTAGTGGGATTTTTGGAGAGAAATACATGGTTATAAAATTATTGCAAGTTTAAGATGGCGAGCACATTTGGAAGAATATAAATTGAGAAGTTCAACTATGGAAATTTTGAGTTGTGGAAACTCAAAATGGAAGATTTTCTTGTGGATCAAGAGTTATGGGTTGTAGTGTCCTCTAACAAACCATTAGCAACCTCACAAGATGACTAGGATGCAATGGACCAAAAATTCAAGGGTTTGATAAGACTGTGCTTGGTGGATTCAATTCTCTTGAATGTCCATGAAGAGAAGACAGCGAGACTTTTGTGGAAGAAGCTTGGTGAAATTTATTAGGGGAAATCTCTGGTAAATAATTTATTCCTAAGGAAGAAGTTGTAAGTACTCTTTGAAGATGGAGGACAGAGCATCTTTTGTAGATAATTTGAATTTTTTTAACATGAGCATTGCTCAGTTGGGGTTTGTTGGTGTGAAGATAGATGATGAGGATCGTTGCATGCTCATGTTGTGTTCATTTCCTGACACATGGGATCACCTAGTAATGGATATTGGAAACTTACAACAACCACTTTCAAGATGGAAGATTTGGTTGCTTCGCTATTTTTAGAGGAAATGCGAAGGAATTCTTCTGAAATGGCCAAGGAGGCCCTTGATGTTTGAGGTAGATCAAATGAGAGAGGCAAAAAGAAAGATAAGAATTCTAGATCCAAGCTAGAGGGGAGATCAAATTCTCTTGGTAAAAATTCCAAGGTGAAATGTTGGAATTGTGGGTAGATTGGACACATCCAGAAAGACTGCAAAGAGGAGAAGAAGAAGAAAAAGAAAAAAAAATATTCTAATAATGAATCTTCTCAGAGCGATGCAGATGCCTTCATAGCAAACTTGGAGACTTAGGCATCAGATGATGTCTGGTTGATTGACTCAGGTGCATCATTTCACATGACCTCTCATAGGGATTGATTTTCAAAGTATGACAAGTATGCTAGTGGAAGGGTGTATTTGGGTGATTATTCTCACCTAGAGATCGTTGGTCGTGGAAGAGTCAGAATTCAGTTTCTTGATGGAAGAGTGAAGGGAATCAATGATGTGATGCATATACCAGGTCTGGATCAAAATTTACTTTCTGTAAGTAAGCTTAATGATGTTTGTGTTCAAGTTACTTTCTTGAATGGTGTATGTAGAATGACTAGAGGCTCTATGGTGTTGGCTAAGGGTGCATGAATTGGCACTCTGTATAAGTTGGATGCATGTACAGTGCATTGTAATAATGCTTCTACAAATTCAAGTAAATCTGATCATGTAGAGAAAGGAGTTGTTATTCTTGTGAGTGCTAATTCCTTAGAGGTAAAGCTCCCAGCAGAAAAAAAAAATGTTGTGGCATCAAATGCTCAACCACATTGGTGAAAAAGGATTAAAATCCTTGAAAAATAAAAACCTGATTGAAGGGCTTGATGATTGTAATCTTGAGTTCAATTTTTGCAAACATTTCATATATAGAAAACAACACAGCGTTTCATTTTATTCTAGTCCTCATAAATCTTTTGGAATTCTGGATTATATTCATGTTGATTTGTTTGGTCTAGTTAATGTTCCTTTGTTATCGAAATCTATGTATTTTGTCTCATTCATAGATGATTATTCAAGAAGGACACTTTTTTATTTTCTCAAAAGTAAAACTGAAGTTTTCAGTTGGTTTAAGGAATTTAAAACCTTGGTAGAAAATCAAACTGGTAGGAAAATAAAGTGTTTGAGGATAGATAATGGTGGTGATTTTTTTCTACATATTTCGATAAGTTTTGCAAGGACCATGGAATTAAAAGGCATAAAACTACTCCTTACACTCCACAGCAAAATGGAGTTGCAGAGAGGATGAATAGAATGTTGATGGAAAGGGCAAGAAATATGCTAAGTAGTGTTGGTCTGGAACAAAGATTATGGGCTAAGGTTGTAGCTATGACATTTTATCTAATTAATAGATCTCCTACTTTGGCGCTTGTGGAAAAGACACCTATGGAAATGTGGTTTGGTAAGAATCCCTCTTTGAGACATATTAGAGGCTTTGGCTATGAGGCATATGTCTATGTGTCGAGTGAAAAGAGATCAAAATTGGAGAATAAGACAGTGAAATGTATCTTTACCAGTTATGCAATTGGTATGAAAGGGTACAAGCTTTGGAACCCGGTTATAGAGAAGGTGTTGTGTAGAAGAAGTGTCATCTTTTGTGAGTTGAAACCTTCTACAGCTAATCTACAGCTAGACATAAAAGAAGCAAAAAAGGAGGTAGTTGAAATTCATTTTAGTCCAAATAAGTATGAACTGTGTACTCCTTTTGGACCTATTAATGAGGAAATCTCAAGCAACTCTAAAAATTATAATCAAGAAAAAGAACCTCAACCTCAGCATGTGATAAGGTCTACATATGTAAAGTGGCAACCTAAAATTTTTGGATATTCTAGATGTTATATTCTAGTTGTGCCTTTGCTTTGATTACTAACACTGATGAGCCTAAGACTGTTAGAGAGGCTATGGATATGTCTTATTTAGATTCCTGGTTGGAAGCCATGAATGAAGAAATGGCATCATTGAAGAAGAATGAAACGTGGGATCTGGCCTACCTTTTCCAGAAGGTCGAAAGCCTGTTGGCTATAAATGGGTACATTTAAGAAGAAGATTGGTTTGAATGGTAGTTTTGAAAAGCATAAAGCAAGGTTGGCTGTGAAAGGATATTCCCAGGTGGAGGGGATTGATTATGGAGAAATATTTTCTCATGTAGCAAAGCTAACGTCTATCAGATTTTTGTTGTCACTTGCAGTTGCATATGACTTATAAATCGAGCACATGGATGTGAATATATGGTTTCTTCATGGTGATTTGAAGGAAAAGATTTACATGTCCCAACTAGAGCACTTCATTGATAAAGGTAAGGAAAACCCGGTTTGCATGTTAAAGAAATATATGTATGGTTTGAAGTAATCACCTAGAATGTGATACCAAAATTTTAATACCTATGTGTTGTCTTTGGGGTTTGTGAGATCAAAGTTTGATCATTGTGTTTATTTTAAATCTGAAAATGGTTGACTTCTTATTCTTTCCCTGTATGTGGATGACATGTTGTTCATTGGGAATAGTAAGGGTATGATTTCTGAATTAAAATCTCATTTTTCAACATAGTTTGAAATGAAAGATTAGGTTCAACTAGGTATATTTTGAGGATAGAAATTGGAAGGGATAGAGGAAATAGAAAACTTTGGCTCAGTTAGAGCAATTATATAAATTGTGTCCTAGAGAGGTTAAGTATGGAAGATTGCAAGTAGTTAGTTGTTCCAATGTTGCAAGGAATGAAAAAATTTGTTGAAGATTGTCCAAAATCTCCTATTGAGATGGAAGACATGACCAAGATGCCTTATACAAGTGTAGTTGACAATTTAATGCATGCAATGGTCTGTACTAGGCTAGACATTTCCCAAGTAGTGGGATTTCTTAGTTGGTTTATGGCTAATCTATGAAGGCCACATTGGGATGTTGTGAAGAGAGTGTTCAGGTATTTGAAGGGTACTTCTAAATATGCCTTATGTTATCATGATTACTCTACTAGATCTCAAAATTCAATTAGCATTCATGGATATGTGGGTTATGATTGGGTAGGGGACATTGGCAGTAGAGGATCCACCAGTGGATATGTATTCATGTTGTTTGGTGGTGTAATGAGCTGGATGAGAAAGCAATAGGTTATAGTCTCTTTATCCACTACAGAGGTTGAGTACATGGCAGCAACTCATGCCTTTAAGGAATCCATTTTTCTTAGAATATTGTGTTTTAATGTTGGTTTTGATGTAGGGTAGATTGTTATTTTTTGTGATAGTCAGAGTGCCATTTTTTTGGTGAAGAATCCAACTTTCCATGCTAAGACAAAACATATTCACTTACAATATCACTTTGTTCATGATATGGTAGAGGATGGAAAGGTTAGTTTGGAAAAGGTTGATACTCTGGTGAATGTTGTTGATGCATTGATGAAGCCTATGAGCACGGATAAGTTCAAGTGGTGTGCTAGTTTTATGGGCCTTGGGGCCTAGAATGTTTAGTGACTTAAAGTGTTGGAAGGGGTTTAGTGATTTATTCATCAAGTGGGAGAATGTTGAGAATGTGTGTCTCAAACTCATTGTTGAAACCCCAGCTCAGTTTCCATCAAACTCAAATTACCCAAAGTGTTGCATTATTGGCTTTACCGTAATACCATTGGGTGCACATAAAAAGAGTGTGGGTTGGCAGTGTGACTCATCATCTTGTGGCAGTCTTCATTTGCTTGTGTGGGTTGGCAGTGTTACCCACCACCCCACAGTGATCTTTTTTGGTATGTGCGATAGTGAGGGGGACTTACTGCCTCCCCTAGCGGACCATGGAAGGTTCTGGTGGTAGTGCAGGGGCCACCTTGCCACCCCATGACAGTGGTTGACTCTGGCCTATGGTAATTTGGGCCATACCGCCACCCTACAATAGCCCGTGTGATGGCTTGTGGTGGTTTGGTGTATATCTTGTTGTCCAGTGATGATTTGCTGGTGGTGTATGTGGTATGGTTGTAGCTGGAAATTCTTCGTCGATGGGAATTCATGGTATCGGAAGGAGTTGCTACATGGTCTCCTCGATGGTGATAATTGAATAAGTTAGATGGTGATACATGACATGGATTTGTTAGTTGATTGCACATCATTGTTGTGAATCAACGTGTTCATTGGCTCAATGATTTCAACTTGAAGGCGATAGTTGAATTCCTTGATAACCATGTAACTACCTGTGATATCTCATTGCTCATTGGTCAATGAGATGTTACTAGAATGTAGGTTAAGCCATCATGAAGGAGGAGATAAATACATAGAGAAATCTATAATGTAATGTTTTATCGTATTGTTCATATAGTAGTGCAATTTATTGCATTATAACAGATGGATTGACCGTGGGTCATAGGGCAGTTGGTTGAAGATTGGAGTGAATGTAATGTTGTTGGTTTGATATTGTGAATCGACACATGAAAGAGCATAGCTCTGTCACTTGTATATAATTGACATTTTACTGTAATACAAGTGATCTTTTCTTTGGTGTATGAGTTTTTTCTCGAAAGGGTTTTCCCATGTAAATCTGGTGTTCATTCTTATTCTTGTATGTAGATCTTAAATGAACTGTAATTGAAAAGTTTAAGTTACTTTCTTAATCTCTCTCCTAAAGATTAGCATTAGGAAGGTATATTCCATACTTTATTTTCCTTTCAGAGATCAAGGTTATTGTACTTCAACGTCATTAGAAATTAAGTCATGCACATTTCCAAGGATGTGATAAATATTATCCCAAATAATCACTTCAGATGTGAAATCTCCCAACTTAGCATTGGCATCCACCACTTCATTCCCTACACATAACACATGAGTAGATCTGCAATTACCAATATTCATCATCATATTTTGAGTCATTGAGATTGGATCTCAAAGAGACCAATAAGGATTCTCAGCATCATTATGGCATTTTTAGAATCACCTTCAATAGCCAAGTTGGATATACCCATGTTCTTGGCTATACAGATGCCATGGTAAGCCACTACCACCTCCACAAAATTAGAAGTTTGAACTCCCAAATTTACTACATACACCAACATCATTTTTCCACGATGATCTCTGATGATGCCACCCTCACCCACCTAACCTGAGTTACCTTTGGTTGAGCCGTCAAAATTGAGCTTAAGCCAACCAAGCTCGGGGCAGACCTATGGGTGATAAGTAGTTGGTGTTAAGTAAATTAAATTATTATAAATGTAGGTTTCTCAAAAGAATATATAAATTTTAAATTTTTTAATGTAACATTAGACTTACCATTAAGATCATACATGGAAGTATAGAACATAAAATTAGAAATTAGTAAACTATAAAAGCATATTACATGACATCAAATGTACATGAAAAAAAAATTGAGAAAAAAAAATCCACTACCAAAAAGAGTGCAAGTCTATATTAATCTTTGAAATAAGATTACGAAATTAAAAAAAATCTCCCTTTAATCGAATAGTTTTTGATAATACATATAAATAACTCATAAAAATTATATACAATATATAAAGATTTAAGAGGAAACCACAAGTGAGTTCTTGAAGCCATAATAGCCCAAAACCATGTGGTATAAAATCCAACACCTCACATGATTAATCAATGTATGTATTCATAAATAGAAAAATGTAACTCTTCTAGCATCTTTCATCCATGTGAAGAGGGGATATAATCCCAAAATTAGAGATCCATTATGTACCCCATTACATTTTGTCAATCCAACTTAAAATGTGGCAATTCTCCTCTCTCTCTCTCTCCAAGTGCTTAAAATTGAAAAATTCATATAAATGAAGTGAAGTAAAATTCTAACCACCACCAGTATGCCCTAGCTCCATCCTTAATGCCACTAAAACTAATATTTATAATTTTATATTAAGATAAAGTTGGGAAGGGCTCGTACCTATTACAAAGCAAACATTAGGGAAAGAGAGAGGTTACTCACTGAAAGTGAGATAATTGAAAAAGAAGAGTGAGACACACCAACAGTGAACCTAAAGAACAACAAACAGACCATGCTTTTGACTAGAGCATGAACCCAAAAACAAAGACCAGTTGCGAAGAAACAGAGGAAACAACAACAAGGAAACATAGAACACACCTGAGACAGAGGAAAACAAGCAAAAGCCTTAGCTTAAAACACTGAGCTAAGGGTAGCAACCCTCATGAAACAACTTTCAATTTTTCTTGCACATAATGAAAAATAAACCCAAGGGAAATAGGAATCCCTTACCAACAAGCTCGAGATCCACCTCCATAGGAGCACACTCCACCTCAATAGGAGCTACGAAAGAGAAGGCGGGTTTAAGAGGAAATAAATCCCCTTAGCACGCCCAAAGAAAAAATCTCCACCTTAATGGAAGAATTTGACTATGTAGGCTGTAAGAGGGAAAATACCAATAGAAGGGACAAAAATAGCTCCCTTCAGCCCCATGAGAATCTAGATTTTGAAGATAGACATTGATAACACCCCAGTAATCAGAAACAAAAAAAGGGTAGCCACTACCCCTAAGATCATAAGGGTAGCAAATCCCTTATCCTTTAAAAACAAATGGGTTGTCCGAAAAAACAAGGCTTACAAGACAACCCCACCAAAACACCATTGCATTAGGAGGCTAGTGAAATTTCCAAGTTGTTCCAAATAGACAAATAACCCTAGACTCAAGCTTTGGACAACTAGCATCCCTCTCAACATATCTAAGACATTCATAGTTGCTCCAACCGAAGCAAAAACAAACCAAGCACTTGGACGCCAATCCCAAAAGGGCCTCAACCACCTAGATAAAATGAGCCTTTTTGCCAAATAGAACAAAGAATAAACACCATCAGCCAATAACTGAAAAGAAAGTAGAAGGTGAAACTCGAGCAAGCATGTTGAACAAAGAAGAGCAGGAGCATACTAAACCAAAGAGGGGAAAATCCTCAGCAGCAACTTCTCTAGTACTACCATGAGCAACCATCCAAACACCTCCAAAGCCGGTGCTAGCAAGGGAATCCAATACTCCAACACATAAAAATATGGGGTTGATCGTAGGGTGCAAAATCCCATAGCATTCAAAACAACCAAATCTAAATTCCTCCATAAATAAGAGCAAGAAAACATGGTCGTAGAGGTCGATATAGAGTTCCATAGTGAAGATCTTGCACTGCACCCAACAATGAGTAACCATGGTGGTGACTCTTTGTTGATCATAGTGCTCTATGTAGATGATCTAATAATAATAAGTAGTTCAGCCACAGCCATTGCTTAAATTAAATCTTCTTTGCATGATAGATTTTCTATGACAGACATGGGTCTCCTACACTTTTACCTTGGACTTGAAATCAGCCAGAATGAATCAGGAATCAATGTTACTCAATCCAAGTATGTGAGATATCTTCTAGTGCAGTTTCGCATGACTGACTGCAAGCCAGCAGCCACACCTTTCTTATCAGGGGTAAAGCTCAAAGATGGCAAAGATACACCACTGGTTGATTGCACACAGTTTCGTCAGCTTGTGGGGAGTCTTCTTTATCTCAGTCATTCTCGTCCAGATCTCTCGTATGCAGTGGGGGTTGTTTCTAGATACATGCAAGAGCCACATGAGCTACATTGGAAGGTTGCCAAGCGTATACTTCGATATGTTCAAGGAACCATTTGCTATGGGATTCATTATTCAACAGGTTATATTTTGGATCTCATTGGCTACACATATTATGACTGGGCTAATGATAACATTGATTGCAAGTCCACTTCTGGATATGTTCTTAGTTTTGGATCAGGCCCCATTTTTTGTTCAAGCAAAAAGCAATTTACCATTGATTTTTCATCAACAGAGGTCGAATATAGAGGTGCAATCAACATTAACATTCAAGCCATTTGGCTACAAAACTTCCTAACTAAGCTTGGTATCCTCTTTCATCATTTGATTGTCATTTGGTGTGACAATGAAATTACACCGAAGTTTTGTAGAGACCCCATATAGCGGCAGCAGACCAAACACATCAAGATCCACATGCACTTCATGTGTGAATTGATACATGATGGATTCATTGACTTGCAGCACTGTGCCACTTCAGAGCAGATTGTCGACATCTTCACAAAGACATTCACTAAGAAGAAGCTTCGCATTTTGCGAGATCTTCTTGGGGTAAAGAACACTGCAATATAGTAGTTGCCGTGCACAATTAGTGTATATTTTTTGAGGGGGACTTTTTGTTCCCATAGGGTTTTCCCTCTTTCCTCTTTTCTACCTCCTTAATTAGACTTAAGGCGGGGTGTTAAACTGATGTTAGTTTTCCTCTGTGAATTTCCTTCGTGAATAACATACAGCATGTATAAGATAACTAAGCAATAGTATTTGTTTATTTCATGCGTATTGTGATTGATTGCAAACTGTTGTTAAGGTTACTTTCACTGCCCTTATCACCGTAGGTGCTAGCAGCAGTTAAGTCTTCTTTTCACCGCCACTTTATTCTTGGCGGTTACTTCTTGTAAATTGTTTTTATGCATTGATACAAATTCGATTAATAGAATCTTATTTTTCGTCATGCTCTACCTTTTTTCTCTATTTTTTATCTACAAGCTTTTCTTTATTTTTCCAGCAAGATCTACGCTTTCTTTTGCAGGTTTAGCAGAAACTTTACATGGTATCAAAGCCTTGGGGGGAGATAGTTCAAGCCATACTTCAAACAAATGCATTGTATTTTCTGAGATTCTATTGTTGCGTTAATCTACAGGAAGATGGTTAGTAACCTGCACGCACAGCAAGATGGAATCGACCCACCCAGGCACTAATCTCTGTGTTTTTTCATAGAATCGAATTCCTAAATCTTTTTTTGGGAATTTTTAAATTCTCTATTTATTAATAGGCAGGCCGATTCACCTCTTTTGATGGTCAATAGGCTGATTCAATTCTATAGAGAAGCCTTTTTATCAGAAGGGAAGGCCGTGGGTTTGGTGATAAGCAAGAGGGGCATTTGAATCTGGTGTGGCGCGATTTAGACCTCTGTTCATTTCATGGGAGATTGGAAGCATTTCGCCCAACATTGGGCCCCATGAAAATTGTGTGAAGGCACGAACAGAGCTGGGAAATCACATTACATTCTCACGCCACACAATCTGCAAATTCAAATTGTGACTTTTGTTGAGCGAGCATGATAATCTCATTGCATAGAGAGACTACACAGAACTGTTGTAGCTTGTGCAAGAGAATACGGTAGTAGCTGATTTGGCGCAGCCCACTCTTCCAACATAGCGCGCCTCCAAAGGTGATATCACTGCAGCAAAATATGTCATTCCCCTTTGATGGTCACATGCAGCCCTTCACTAAGCCTAACAAATTATTTTGCATGTACTTGCATGTCACTACATGTGAAGGATAAATTCATTTTATGTTTTTTGCATTCATTATTGGGGGATTATACAAGTATTTTGTAATCACGAACTAAGATAAAGTTTCATTTATAGGGGGGTTAATCATGTCTTTTAAACATTTTTATCAATTTTTTGTTAGGCTAACTTCAGAGAACTTTTTGTCTTGGAAACAAAGGATAAAGAATCACTACCTTGAGCAGGATCTACTACCCTATCTCCTCATACTGGTTCCTGAGCCAAGTGGCATTGATGAAAAGAATGCATGGTTTAATAATAATGACATTGTCTATGGACTAATATGTCTTACTATTTTTGAGGATACTCTACATCACATAGAGCACATTGAGTGCTCTTTTACTGCTTGGATCATCATCCAACAGTTGTATGGAGACATTGAATCTTCATCTAAAAGTGATGTTTCCTTAGAGAACCTGTCTATTGATGATATTGAGACTTTTGCCACCTCATCTAATGTGGACACATCTTGTATGGATGATCAATTCATTGATACCCCATCAACAACACATGTTGTAGATTCTAGTGATTCTTTGCAACAGGATCAGTTATGTCTTTTGGATTCAGTTCATTGGCACAAATATCTACCAGAATTTTTATTTTTTTTTGTAGAATCCCTATTTTGGATCTAGACAACACTATTGAGGACATATTTCTTCTCTTTGAGGACCACTCTTTTGTCCTAGAATTTGTTGCTACATCTGAGCTCTATGTTGCATCTTCGAAAGCTTCCAATGGATTCTTGTAGCAGGACATCCATAGTCTTCCTGATTCAACTTTCTGGGATGATCTCTTGATAGGAGTTTCACATTTGTTTATGGAGACTCTCATTTCAAATTTGGAGGACACATTTGAGGGGTTATCTCTCCTCTTTGTTGACAGCCACATCAATGTTGTTGCCCCACCATCTTCATCGCCTTTGCAGCTTGCTCAATATCAGTCTTCATAGGATCTTGGATCGGCATCATTGCTTTCCGACAAATGGACATGCGAGCAATTTTTAGAGGCACACATCATCTGGATTTGGATTCTAGTATCACCCATCTTTTTGGATTGGCTTCTCCAAGATCACCAGTGGATCATTTGCAAGCAGTGGATCATATTTTGTCTTCAAGCGTTCATCATTGGCATGGGATCTCTTTCAATACGGGGGGGATTCATATCTTCCTTTCTATATTCTCTCTATATTTGTGAGGGAATTTTATATGTAAATGGGTACCTAAAATGGACTTGATGCCAAGACCCATCTTGTTGCCTCTATAGGCCTTTGTCTCCTTAGTTAGACTTAAGGGGGGGTGTTAGCATAAATTTCTCTTCATGAATGGTGGGTGATGATTTCTTTCATAAGCTAACTAAGCGCAACAGTGAGTTCCCACCATTTTCTCTCCATTAACATGGTCGGTGATTTTCATGCAGCATGCTAACTAAAGGAAACAGTGATTTTCTCACCTTTCACTGCCTCTTATCACCACTATGGTGGTTATATATTTGTAAAATTCTTTGCATTTGATAATGTGAATGCAATAAAGAAATCGGTTTAATGCAAGTTTTGTTTTTATGTGCTTGATAATTTATCTTTGAAGATCTGCTGAAATTCTACACCCTGAATGGAAGCACCATTTATAAAGAAAATTGGCAAGAAATAACCACACAATGAAGCTCTTCAAACCCATAGTGAGAGGAACCACCACAGTGTTCACGCACAAGGCAACCACCAGCCAATGGCCAAGGTAGATGTGGCCTTCCCCACTATCGGAGCAATTAAGCATAGAGCACACACTCCAAAGGGCGCAATCCTTAACAAAGGAGGAAAAGAACACACAAAGGTTAGATTTACAACCAGGGAATAAAACCAAGAAACCAAAACCAAAAACTAGGGAGCGAGCAATGTTGTACAAACAACAAACTTGAACCCATGAGACCAAAGAAGCACATGAGATCTATACAAAAGAAAACACCTCGAAAGAGGCCAGTGCTTTGAACCCCATAGGCAAAGACACCTCCCATTGTGCTCCAGTCTCCCTTTGACCCACACACCCAACGAATAGTCATAGGCAAAGAGGAAGCAACAAAAATCATCTTCCCCATCTAATTATCCTTCATCATTCAAAAAACCCACTATGCTCCCATTCTCGCCTCCTCTCATCATTTGTGCAGCTAAAAGCACTAATATTTATAAGTTATAGAGAAAATAATAAAATAATAGTATCCCATAACCACCTCATGGATGTTTAAATACCTATTACAGTATATTTAGACATTCAACATTAGACATTAGAATTTAAATTAAATATCACACTATCTTTAATATTTGAATTATTTTCAATAGTTCACTCTCACACTTGAGTCAAAATTTTCATTCTCGAAGCCATTCATCTATAGGAGTGACACTACCTCTACAAAGTATATAACATATATTAGTTTATCCTATAAAAAAATTCTTACAAGATTTAAGCTTTGAAAAGTGTTCTAAGGTGAATTTATAACTCATTTTAATTTAATATATTAAAATAATGGGTCTAGAGTAATAATAAACATTACACTTGCAACACAAAACTATATTAGTAACACACAACAACCTCATATTAAATTACAATATATAATAATAGTGAAAATTATTTATATTTAAGGAAAATAAAATCTATATGAAATCAAATGATATTGAAATTAAAATTTATTATCTATTTATACATATAATAAAGATTGCATAAGAAAGAAACCAACATAGTAGAAAATATACAATTAAATACTACACATGACATTAAACTAAAATTATAAATCTCATACATGTCACTTAATTTTATATAGAATAAAATTTATGACAAAATTAAAAGACGTGACTAGATAGTTAATTAATTAATTATATTAAGGAAGGATCTATAGTGCTATGAGGCTTGGCTTGATCTACACATTCTTTCTAATTCCAGTCCATTGTACTTGTCACCCTTATGTTATAATGTAATTTGAAGCAAGGGAACTCCACATTTCTTGTGGGCTTCTTTAGTTCCTCTCACATTTAAACATTTTTTCTTTCTTTATAGGATACCAGCCAAAATGACCTAACATTCGATGCAAAGGCCACTAGCTTAGATGTTCAAGAAAATGGCTTTGAAACAACCTTGCAAATTCATTATACAATTGGTCCACAAGGTAATACTCTTGTTCTTGATGCTACTTTTTCTATTCATTATTTGGAAATGCTTGCAAACAACTTCAAATTATACCCTTTTTGAGTACTTTGTGGGTAGAATTTCCTCTAAAATCATGCAAAAAATGTATGTCAACTCTATGTAGGTCCCTCATGGGGTCTACATAGAATCCATACAAAATTTAACGAAGGGTTTTTTCTCTTCTTTTTTTCAAGTAAAGATTTTTAAGGCTACTTTTTAAAATTGACCTAGGTATAATTAGTCTTTCGTGTTTTCCCATGGACTCAAGACTTCATCATTTTTTAGGAGCATTCTCTCTAATTCCCAATTTGGGTTGAATTCCCTAGTATTCCCTTGCCACTTTAGCCCTTTTTATACCACATAGAATCTTATTTAGGTAAGGTCGTTTAGGTTCACCAAGTGTTTCTTTTTAGATTTTTCTTAGGAAAGATTTGATATCTAGGTTGACTTATCCAACGATCCTAACAATTCCAAATCATAATCCAAATAGGATTTAGTGCTTCACCAAAGGGGTCATGTATCTCAATATTCTAAATTCTTTTTATTGGTGCCAATATTTAGATCATAAAATATAAGATTACCCCTAGCTATTGAACATCCCAAGCATCCTTTAGGGGATCCTCCGCCTTAAAAAATTAGGGATGGATGGAGCATTTATTAGAAATTATGAGGATCTAGGAGATGAAATGGCAAGCACAATAAATAATAGGCAATATTGTATTTAGTTGACCCAATTTATAATGAGTACAAATACTTTCTTATATAGGCAAGGATGAACAATCCACGTATGATGTGAATTGACAAGTGCCCCATGAAGTGGCACAAATGAGTAGACAAGTGTCCTATGGGTGTCAACCTTAGAAATGCTTGGAGTATGCAGAACAACAACCTCTATCACCAATTCATCAACCTTGTGTGCCAAGTGTTGAGTGACATTTGAGGTGAGATGGAAAGTCTTCCAACCTCAAAAGGTGTATGTATGAGGTTAACCAAATAACTTGGTAACCTCAAGAGACTTAAATATTTCACATTCAGTTAGAAAAGAAGTTGTCTAACCTCATCAACCTAAGTACACTTAAGTATAGTGAATAGATTAATAATTCACACTAACACCCCCTTAAGTGATAATTGGGAAGATCACAAAAGTAAAAATAGATAGAAATGGGTCTTGGCTAGAGGCCATGTTAGGTACCCATGTACAATGTATTCTCTCACAAAGTGAAGTAAAGGAGAAAACCTAATGGGAACAAAAATCCTCTTCAAAAAAAGAGGATTAGAAGGATTTAAGACCTAAATATATGTCCCTTGATGTTAGGAACATGATGATGAAGAACTCATGAAGCATATTGAATTTGTAAACTCTATCGATGATGGACTGGTGTCTGCTAGAAATAATGAATCTTCAAAATATGTGGATTAAGATGTGAGATACAAAACATTGCATGAGTGAGATAGTGAACACTACTCAACTAATGTACACAAACTCAATAAAACTCTATGAATTTGATAATACATATAGTACTATGATTAGGAGTACTAGAATCTTAAATTGTGATCCACTGAATTAATCCCCCATATGAGAGGTCAAGATAGAAGGTTCATGAGGCCTCCCAAAAAGAAGATTTCCCCTCTGCTTCATTTAATGAATCATTAGCATAACACATCATAGTCCCCACTTAATTCTAAGAGATAAGCAAACAAACTAAGATTGAGAGTGTGTAAGGAATGTAGAGATGTACAAGGTGTGCTCCAAGACACACTCACATGAGGTAAGAATCACAAGAATCCATGTTGTGATGGCATATCCCCCATTACACTTAATAATTGTGTATGTAAAATATTTTCCCAAATTTCCTCCATATGGAACACACATTCAGTTTTGTGGCACTTTATATGAGTGCATTTATAAACTTATTTGATATTTGAGTTCTTCAAGTTTATTGTCATGAGGTTAAGAAGACAAAATTAAGTTATGTCATGCAAACCTCAATAAAAGACAAAAAAACATAAAATTAAACTCCATTATGATAACCATATTAAAAATTAGGTGAATCTGGGAAATGAAATGACAAGCACAATGAATAATATGCAATATTGTATTTAGTCGACCCAAATTACAATGAGTATAAAGCCTTGCTTATATAGGCAAGGATTAAAAATCCACCTATGAGGTGAATTGACAAGTGCCGCATGAAGTGGCACAAAAGAGTAGACAAGTATCTTATAGGTGTCAACCTTAGTAACACTTGGAGTGTGCAAACCAACAACCTCTATGACCAAGTCATCAACCTTGTGTACCAAGTGTTGAGTGAAATTTGAGGTGAGTTGGAAAGTCTTCCAACCTCAAAAGGTGTGTGTATGAGGTTAACCAAATAACTTGGTAACCTCAAGAGACTCAAAGGTTGCACATTCGGTTAGACAAGAAGTTGCCTAACCTCATCAACCTAAGTACACTTAAGTATAGAGAATAGATTAATTATTCACACTAACAATATTACGAGAAACAAATGAAATAATTAGAATCACATCACTAAAGTTATTAATCCTTAATCATTGGTTGTTGGAGAACAAGTTTGTACGTTTGTAAGGTGAATCAAGTTGGTGATTCTAAATCAAAAGGGGGTTACTAAAAATGGCCAAACAACCTTATTTCAATATAACACTAATTACAACTAGCATTATTTAATTCACAATCAAATGTACTCAACCACCTTCTCCTCCTCAATTTTTTCATAGTTTGGATTGTGAGATAGAAGAGGCATTTGTGCTAAAAATAAGAAGACCTATATTTGGTTTTATTCCCCAAATTTAGCATCACTTACAAAAGACTTTTTGAATAATTGTTTTGAAGCTCTTTATAAGCTTGATGATAGTGGCATGACTATTGACTTACATCCTCTATGAATTTTATTTCATGGAATGTTAGTGGTCTCACTAATCCCTAAAGGAAATTAGTAACTCTAGTATATATATCTTAAACACGTCTATTTAAAGAATGCCAAGAGATATCAATTAAATTGAGCTAATTTATTTATTTAAAATTTATTTTATTTTACTTTAGAATTATTTTATTTACTAGATAGACACAAATTTATGTACTACCTAATTTAAAAGTATTATGTTTATTATAATAATAATGTTTTGATGAATAAATGGTTGTCAAATTTAAGATAAAAAGAAGAGTTTTTTTCTTGCACTCATACCATTACATTCCACCCCTTGATGTCATTCTAAAATATCTCTTATCAGTAATTATATATTCACTGTATTTACCTTTTTTGAGCTCTGAAAGCTTGTCCACAAACAGTTTGGAGGGCACTTCCTAGTCCTAACACCACAACCCCATAGTCAGATTAAAGTTGTAGTGAACATTCAACTTGAACTCAAATAAAGCTATGAATATAGTCCTAATGTTCTTTTGCCATCAGCTAGTGATTTGCTTAAACACCGGCTAGTTTAGTTTCTTCAATTTTTAAAATGGTAATATTTTTATTGCAACCCGATCTATAGGGACAGCTTACCATTCCCCTTATCATATTATCTATTCTTATTCTACTTAATGATTTTTTAATTCATTAATGAGCTATATTATTTGATTGGATCTCGATGTTCTAATCTTTTCTTTATGATAGGTTATTAGAGAAACCTAAACAGTGAGGATCTAATCCCTAAACAAACATTGGGATTTGATACATTGTATCAAAGAGGACTTATGATCAAACCTAAATTGAATGTTAATAATTTATGCATGCATAGCTCATTGTAACCTCCATGCACATAATGTGTTTCATCTATTTTTAGTTTTAACAGCTGTTATCAACTTTTATTTCACTATTTTTTCTGCCAGTCTTTTGCGCATTGAATAATGCATGGCATATGCATACTTAGGTTTCTAGGTTTTCAATCTTGTTTAGAAACAACAATCAATGTATTGGTATCATTCTTTTTTATTTAAGTATGAATAAAGAGACAATTTTTCAGTTTGCAAACACTAATTTTTTTGTGTGATCTATTTCCTTCAAGTTGATTATTTTTATCCCTATTGTAATATCCTCTGTTGTTATCTTTTTAACCCTTCAGTACAATAATTTGGCTAGATTTTAGTTTCTTCATTTGGTATCAGAGCAATTTAATTATGTTTTGGTAATCATGTCAAGTCTTAACTCTTTTTTAGTTCTTGAATTCAATGGAAGTGACTATGAATTCAATGGAAGTGACTATGAGTTCAATGGAAGTGACTTTTTTGACAAGGAAATATTTGTGGGAGATTGTAGAAATGAGTTATGAAGAACCCGCAAGTTGGAGTACTCTTACAACCAATGAAAGAACAGCTAAGGAGGCTACAAAGAATAATTCTCAAGCATTGTTTCATATTCTAATAGCTCTTGATAAGATATTATTTCCAAGGATTGTGGGTGCAAAGATAGTAGAGGATGCCTGGAAGATTCTAAAAGAAGCTTACCAAGGTAGTGATCAGGCAAAAGTAGTTAATTTGCAAACTTTAAAAAGAGAGTTTAAAATTTTGAAAATGCAAGAATCTGAGAAAGTAAGTGATTATTGTGTAAGAGTAAATGATCTGGTTAATAAAATGGCCACACTTGGAGAAATAGTGAGCAATTAGGTTGTAATTAGAAAGGTTTTGGTCTCTAACACCGAGATGGAACCATGTTGCAATAATCATTGAAGAAAGTAAGGATTTGACTACCCTTCAATTTGATCAACTAGTTGGATCTCTAGTGTCTCATGAAGAAAGATTGAGAGATTCATTTGGGAAAAGTGATGAGAAATTTGTTTCTTCCAAATTAGAAATTACAAAGAATGAAGATGCCAATAGTAGCACCACAAGCTACCAAGGTCGAGGAAGAGATCAAAATCAAAATTCTTCAAGAGGAAATAGTGGAAGAGGTGGTTCAAGAGGAAGAGGTGATTCAAAAGGAAGAGGTAGAGGAATATTTGATAAGATAAATATTCAGTGTTACCATTGTAATAAGTATGGCCACTTTGAAAGAGAGTGCAGATTAAAACAAGGTAATCATGATAAAAGTGTTCATTATGCTCAAGAGGGTGATGAGGATCTTCCAAATAATTTATCTATATCTTATGGCAAAGCTAAAAATGTTTCTAAAGATGTTTGGTATTTACATTTGGAATGTTCTAACCACATGTTAGGAAATGAGAAGCTTTTTCTATAATGGATGAATGTTTCAAATCCAAGATCAAGCTCGGTGATGACAAAACATTGGAGGTTGTTTTAAAAGGAGCTATGGAAGTCCCTACTAAAAAAGGTATGAAAAGTGTTAAGGATATTTATTACACTCCACAATTAAAGAATAATCTATTGAGTGTTGGGCAGTTGTGTGAGAAAAATTATAAGGTGGTGCTTGAAAATTGGCAATGCATAATTTATGATAAGAATCAAGGCAATAGGGTGGTTACAATTGTGCCTATGTCAAAGAATAGAATATTCTTATTGAAATTTGAAGAACATAGTGGCAATATTACTAATATGGCATATGAGGACAAAATATGGTTGTGGCATCTCAGGTATGGGCATTTTAATTTCCATAGTTTAAAGATTCTAACATCAAAAGCATTAGTTTCTGGTTTGCCTAAGGTTGAAGAATATAAAGAAGTTTGCAAAGGATGTGCTAAAGGAAAAAATGCAAGAGAGAAAATTCCAAAAGGCAATGTGTGGAGGGGCCATCATTGACTTCAATTAGTTCATTCAGATATTTATGGTCCTATGCAGACAAAGAGTTTGGGTAAGTCATCATAGTTCATTACTTTTATTGATGATTAATCACAAAAGTGTTGGGTTTTTTTTTTAAGACCAAGGATGAAGCTTTTGATACATTCAAGAGGTTTAATGTAATGCCCCGCCAAGTAACCCTAAAGGAAGTTGTAATTAACGACTTAAGCGAACCAATTTTTTTTTTAAAGTATAATTAACATACACATTCACTTACTAATTACAACAACCTCTAAGGCTACAAGGTTGGGATTACTTAAACCCACACAAACATCTTACATAAACTATAGCATAAAATTACTTTATGAAAGAAGCATCATACAACATAAGGATACAACATAACATAACAAGATAAACATCCAAGCTACAATTTCATAATCATTTACTTAATCAAATAGTTACAACACTCATTCCCAGAATGAGGCAATAGTACAAATGTGTTACAATTACAGCATTCCACCTCATAAATACAAAAGGGGTAAAATAACATATACAAATAGAAATATTACAATGCAAGAATTAAACACAAGAACCACGAGTTGTCCATCTGAACGTCTCGCCACCAAGTATTGAAGATAAGTGGGGACCCAATGGTGTATGGTGCATGTTCCACCCAACCAAGTGGTACCCGAAGGCCCACCCCCCATGCTAGGAGATAGTAACTACATAACATGGACAAAGATCTACAACCTCTAACCATAGGCAGACTCATACTGACCTAACCAAACAAATGCAATAAACAAGTACAATTCTCACATCACTAACATAGGTCACATTGCTTCTAGACACAAATTAGATCAAGTATGTTTAGAGAACCATACACATAACATAAATACTAACAATTTTCCTAGATAGAGTGTCATCGCACAGCTCATAATAGGGTGATCCCACAATAGTGGTTTATAATTTTTGGGCAAACTGGACACTGCAATTATTATTTTTAACTAAATCTTCATATTTGGGCACCTATAGCGACTAAACCATGAGGAATTTGAAGATGATGAAAACTAGAGTCTCATCACATTTTGTCTTTAGATTCTAAAAATATCTTTTTCAAAATTTTTGGAATCAGATTGCACTTTTTTTTCCATCTCCCACGAAAACTGGTTTTTTTCAGAAAACAGCATTTTTTAAAAGTGACGCTCACTGTATACAATATAACTTTTTTTGTTTAAAGGATAAAATTCTAATTTTTTTAAATTTAGATTTTTAACTAAAATATCTAGCACTTGCATTTGGTCTCATATATTTTTATTGAATATTTTTTTCTTAATCAAGTTTCGAAGTCAAACCAATTGCAACTCAGATATAAGCGGACTGTATACAACATAAATTTTTATGTATGTATCGAAATTCATTTTTTATTTTTTTAATGGATCAAGGACAGCAATACCCAGCCTCAGCATATTTTTAAAAAATTTATTTTGATAATCTGCTATTTTTCCACATGTGCAGACCAGAGAGCTTCATTTTCGGTGAAAAACCTATGTTTAATAAAACTAAAAAATAAAATACATAATAAAACCAAAACATATTAAAATTTAAATCATTGGATAGCTCGTTCTGAGGACTACCATTTTCTAGCTAGGTTTCTGAAGTCTTTTGCATTTTCATTTTCAAATTGAGCTTCGAAAGACAATTTTTTACAAAAAAAAAAACAAATTTTTTGGGAGATTGGGAAATAAGGGGGTTCGGCCAAACCTATTTAAAAGGTTCAGCCGAACCCCTTTAAAATAATCAAAAAAATTATTTTAATGGGGTTCGTTCGAACCCCACAAAATTGGTTCAGCTGAACCCCCTCACTATACATCCGGAAGTCAAACATCTTTTCCAAGTTTGTTTGTGTTTTTTCGAGCTCCTGTGTAAACGACGGCGACCCTCGTGCTTCCAACCCTGTCAACTAAAAAAGACATTTTACAGGTTAAAAAATGATCAATATTTTGATAATGTTTGTTATTGTTGTGAATATTTTGATAATGTTTGTTATTGTTGCATTTGTTTTTACTGTTATAAGTTTTTTTAAGTTTTTTTAAGTTTTTTCAAGTTTTTGTGACAAATTTTTTGCATTTTGGAGAAAAAATTGTTGTTGGTTTAAATCAATCATTTGTATTTTGAAGAAGAAAATGGGACAAAAAGCAAAAAGAAAAAACAAAGCTCAACGAAAATTTTCAAAAGATAAAGAAGAAAATAGACGCAAACAAAATTTGACAAATTATCATAGAAGGAAACAAGGTACGTGTTTATTTCTTCTTTTTCTCGTCAAATATGGGTAAATTTATTTATTTACAATTTAGCAAGTTTATCATATGTTTTATCTAGCAACAAGGAAAAATGCATCAAAATACATCAAATAATTGATATATAAGAAAATTGAAGGTTCCTCATATCATTTTTTTGGAAATGAAAACTCAAATGCACATCATCAATGAGTTCTATAAAACTAAAATCTGCAAGTTATCACTAGATTTTATGAATCCTTATACTAAATATTTTACTAGTTTTGATCTACAATATATTCTCTTTATTTGTATTTTTTTGTGGCACCCAATTTTGCATCTATCTAGATGTTTATGTCATTCTTTAAATTATTATATTTATTTCATCCAATTGTGCATCATCAATTATATAGATATGGTAGAAACACCATCTTTCACCAGTATTTCCTCCTCTATCTTGGTATCTCCCTTTGTATCAATACATGAAAATCAATAGTAGGGAAATCATTATGTAAAACCAAATTGGATAAAAGAAGATGACACAAGATAATTCAACAAAAAAGAATTTCTAAACTCATCTAAAAAACCTAAATAGTGATAATTAGTTGAGAAGGCGGGGATAGCTCAAACACCTCACAAACACACAAAAATTGGTAAAAATTATTAATATTATAATAAATAGAATCATATTAGTTAACAATAACTATTTTTGGATTATAATAGATTTAACAAGTACGATGAATATACACATAAAACATACATTAACTAAATAAGTTTATATGCGAGAAATATATAATGTAGAAATATGTATCTAAAATAATATTTTCTAAATTTTCTAACACATAATCTAACATTAGAATTAGAAAATTCTTTATAACAATGAAATAATTCGTAAAAAAATAAACATATTGATAGTAAAAATAAAAATGTATTGAATTTGATTACCTAAATAAAAAGTTGAAAGTTTTAACTAACTTTATTCCTAGATAAGATTAATAACACAAAAATACTATCCAAAATAGATAAATCAACAAGTGTAAATGGTCTTATCTAAATTGGTTTCACCTATATAAACTATGCAAACTTATTTTTCCTATAAAAAAAAGTACTATATTTTTATTAAACAAAATATTAAAAATGGGATTTAATTATAAACAAAGAAAAACCTAGAATGAAAGTTGAGAAATAGATATCTTGAATCATGTGATAGGAATCTAGAATATGAATCAATAGAAGATAATAAAAATTAAATCATGTTTCCTAGATGGTAGCATGACTACATTAAGACCTCTATATGACTACATAGATTTTTGTCAAGTACATAAAAAATACCAGTTTATGCAAAAAATTGAAAGTCTATAAAATAAGAATAAAATACACAACCAATAACAAGAAACTAAATAGTAGAATAACACATAAATTTTGTAAAATAAATTAAATGATATAAAATGGTCATAATGTTATTTAAACTGAACTCTAAGATAATATAATTATGATAGATAGGAAAAGACACAAAACCTTCATATGAAGAGATTTCCAAGAATACATGTAGCTAGTTCCACAAAGGGAAAGGGGTGAATTTTGGTTATCTTACCAATATTGTCAAATCCCTAATTTGGTATTTTTACCTCCACAAATAATCAAATAAAAATACATTAGATTAATATGGTTGTGCTCTTATCCTATGTGCATCTAGAACTAAGATGAGTGCAACATAAAAAAATATATATAATCTATAGCAATAAGTGCATCCCTTAGATATATGAAAAAAGAAAATTTGAGAAGATGGATCAACAAGCATTTCCAAGAGAGATATGAATCTACAAGAAGAAATATGAAAATTTGTGATTATGATATTTTCTTAGGTAGCTTCCTCAATGAATATAGCCATCTAAATATGTCATCTTCTTCTAGACATCTCTTTCTTTTGCTATAGATTCTTATCATAATCTTAATCTATATTCATATTCAAAGATATATGCACTATCTAGCCCTCCATGATGTATAAAATGTTAATTCTTCTTTTTGGGAGTCAAAGATTTCATTACATTCTACATGAACCAATTTGAGATTAAACAAAATTTTAAAAGCACCAAAGAGTCATTTTGAATCTCAAACACCGCAAAGTTTATTTTTCCTTTAAACCCAATAGGTTCAAGACCTTTATATTAGATACCATGTGCTAATGAAAATTTTGGATCTTCTCCCTCATCTAGTACTATATCATAGGGAGTATCATGTAAATTTGGTTTCCCAAGCTCCTCCCAATTTATTTTAAGAATAATTTTAACATCTACTCCCAAGTTTATTAATATATTTTTCATCCATAAAAATGAGTTCTATATGATTGTGCCCATTTAAAAATATTAAGATGTGAAAGAGATGCATTTTGTTGTAATTATCATGTTCTTAGAATTAATGTCTATTCTAACATGTTCCAAGCCAAAAATTAAATTATGAGTGTTGAAATTTATATATATTTGTTGTTTTATAATTTGAAAATTAGATTTTGTTCAGTATTAATAGATAGGGATTGAAGGTTGAGACACAAATCCTAACGATCTCTCGTAATGGGATACCTTATCTAGAAGAAAAATAAAATATTTAAATTTACTAGATCTTGACTATCTACTTAGGTACAAAGAGGCTCATAGACTTACAACGTGCTATCTAAGATTTTTGTCCCGGTTTTCTATCTTTTTTTTCAGTTTTTTTTTCCTGTTTTCTTTATTTCTAGATTAGAGTTTTTTTTTGTTTGTGCTACTAATCTGTTTGTTTTAGCATGTGTCCAGCTGGAATTAGCTAAATATTATTTTAATTGTTTTTTTTCTTTACAACTTGCATTTTACACGCATTGGTTAAAAAAGAACAGACATGCAAATGCATATGGGTTAAAAAGGACAACACACTTTATTTTTCATTGGGTTTAAAATTAACTCTTAGATAGAAAACACTACAAACGGTTAAAATTAACCCAGGTTTGCTTGACAAACACTACAAATGGATAAAATGAACCTTGTGCATTCTTTGTTTGTTCACATTTTGATTTTGGTTTAAAAAGAACACCATGCGAGTGTGATCTGAAATATTCATGTGCTTTTTCTTTGTTTTTAAACAAAGATCAATTGAACTATGAATATTTTGGTTCACTTTTGTTAAGCCTTAGATCTTGGGCCTGCTTTGGTGGGAAAAAGTACTCACCCCAAAGCGACTCAAATCAGGAACGCGCTAAAGCCAAGCGACGCCCAACCGGTATATAAATTCGAATGTTAAGGAAAGCTTAGCATTACAGAACTTCCTGCGGACAAGCAATTGACTCCCCAGTACCCTTGTGGTGCGTCAAAACCTGCAGAGCCTAACCTCTGCAGACTGGGATGATAATGCCTCTCGCGTGGCCTTCTGAACGGGTGCCCGAAATAAATCCTTTGTTTTAGAAAACCACAAACCTTCTATTCTTTGGTGCAGCAACGGTCGTTGCCAAGGCACCCGCACCTGCGCAGTTCTTAGTAGAAATGATCAATCTGTCATGGGAGTTTCATGGAGATTGGAAGCTTGGTTGCCCTGAGAAGTGAGTGCAATGTAAGGGGGAGCCCGTGGGGCTAAGCTTCTGAAATTCATTCGCTAAGGATATGCGGTTCGTGGGATCCATAAGAATACTGTCCTTGCAGCCTTAGGATTTTTTTTTTGTAAATGTCTTCTATGTGGTTGATTTTCATTCTTTACAACACCACGTGTTTGCCAACTATTTTTAGACAACATGAACAAATGAACATCATCCTCCAAATCTGAATCAATACAGTCAAACTATCAAGAGTCCCCTAACACCACCCATGACACTAAGTCACAAAAACCTTCCATTAGTCATACCCACCCTAACCTTGACAAGGGAAACCAACCATCCACATCATATCCTAGTCCTTCATTCATGTCATATCCTAGTCCTCCAATCATGTCATATCCTAATCCTCCATCCACGTCATATCCTAGTCCTCCATCCACGTCATATCCTTGCATCGTAGCCAAATTTGGACCTAGAGTTGCATTTGACCTCTTGCATTCTTAACTTATCACATCATATCATACCATTTTCATATATGTCATCTTAGAATCATATCCTTTTCATTGCATCCTAGTCCTTAAATATTCCTACTCTTGCATACATAGAATGTATCATTTCACCTAGGTCTTGCATGTACAACCCCTTGCATATATATCAAGATCATATCGTGCCTAAGTTCCAAGTTGCATACATTCCATGTTCAAAATTTAGTCCTTTGTATAGTCATCATTGATCAAATAGAACCCTTAGCTCTTGCACGAGTTCCACTACTCTTCATAGGTCTCAAAACCAATCCATTTTTTATCTATCGCCCACATCACTTAAGGTTTATCATGGACTTTCAAGTTAGGGAAAATACCATTATCCTTGCATGTCTAGGGAAATCCTTTTGGAGTCCATCATCTCCTGCATACCCTCTCTTGATCAATGTTCCCTTGTGTTTATCCATCATAACACAAGTCAAGCCTTGCATCGTAACCAAATTTGGACCTAGAGTTGCATTTGACCTCTTGCATTCTTAGCTTATCACATCATATATCATACCATTTTCATATATCCTGGATCTTAGAATCATATCCTTTTCATTGCATCCTAGTCCTTACATATTCCTACTCTTGCATACATAGATCATATCACATAGTCCGTGTATACATATATATCATTTCACCTAGGTCTTGCATGTACAACCCCTTGCATATATATCAAGATCATATCGTGCCTAAACTTTCCAAGTTGCATACATTCCATGAATTTAGTCATTTGCATAGTCATCATTGATCAAATAGAACCCTTAGCTCTTGCACGAGTTCCACTACTCTTCATAGGTCTCAAAACCAATCCATTTTTTATCTATCGCCCACATCACTTAAGGTTTATCATGGACTTTCAAGTTAGGGAAAATACCATTATCCTTGTGTGTCTAGGGAAATCCTTTTGGAGTCCATCATCTCCTGCATACCCTCTCTTGATCATTGTTCCCTTGTGTTTATCCATCATAACACAAGTCAAGCCTTGCATCGTAACCAAATTTGGACCTAGAGTTGCATTTGACCTCTTGCATTCTTAGCTTATCACATCATATATCATACCATTTTCATATATCCCATCTTAGAATCATATCCTTTTCAAATGCATTTTTTCCATGGAATTCTTAAGTTCAAGAATCTTTGATTTCATTTGATTTCATATGTTCAACTCCACTTATATATCACCATCTCTCACTTTCTTTGCACAATATTTTGTGACATGTACAAATGGCTCAACAAGCAGGAAGTTCTCAAGCAGAAGTCGAGCCCAATCTAGATATTGGACCAAATGAATCAGTTGAAGAACACATGGACCTTGAAGATAGGGAGGAGGCCCGAGTTCAAACAATGCATGTTGGAGAGGGGTCGGGATCACTTCCTTCTACACCAATGGATGAGCATATAAAAGTAGCTGAAACAGTGGGGAAACAAATTTCTTATAGAAATTTAGATCATTTACTTGAAGTGGATATGGAGAAACTGAAATGTTATGCCGACCAACCTAAAAATACAAGTAAGAGGTCAATGACTAAATCTGTTAATAGAATAATCCATGATCATTTCAATCATCTTGAAACACTTGAAAAAACCCAATTGTTATCACGTTTACTTCTTCGTGATGAGCTGAAAGAGTCATTACAATTGTTGGGTGTACATTCTGCATCGAATAAGAGGAAACACATGAGACTGCAAAAAGATATTGTTGAAAATGTAAAAAAAGGTTTAGATTCCATTGGGAAAGGATCTCGATCAGTGGATAGAACCATTGCAAGAAAGGTGATTTTGACATCTGTTTTAAATAAAGAAATATCCAGAAAAAGAAAAATGTCAGCACTTTCCACTGAATTTGGTTATAGTAGAACCACACTAATAAAATATGAGAAAAAGAGAAAGGTTTTAGATGATAGTTCTGAAGGCAATTGGACAATTATGTGTAGAGCTCCTCATTCTGACAGGATTGAAGATGCTGTTAGGAACTTGATCTCAAGTTTTTGGAATGATCAGACCCGTCCGTCATCAAATACTAGAGATGTTATGAGGCGCAGGATTGGACCTGGTATTTATGAAGAACATATTAAACATTGGCTAGACATAACACAGCTTGAGATGTATATGAACTTTTGTAATATGTATCCTCATATAAAGATTGGGAAAACAATGTTTGAAAGGTTAAAGCCATACTATGTGAAGATAAACAAGTTTTTTGAAACTTGTTGTTGTCGTTATCACATTGAATTTGATCTCTACTATCAGGTGTTTCGAAAGATGAGAGAAGAAAGATATGGTTTTCAAAAGGCACCTCCTAAACAGGTAAGTTTGTTCATAAAGGATCTATTATGTGATCATGAAAATGGACTTCAAATAAAATGCATAAAAGGACTCTGTGAAACATGTGGAAATTTGGCTAACTTTCCTTCAACAAATGAAAATGTTGACCTAACAAAGACAGTAAATTGCAAAAGTTACAAGTATGTAAAGTTTCAAACAAATTTTGGGAAAGAATCCACAAGGTTAAACTATGTAGAAGAGGAGATACCTATTGGGAAATTTATGGAAGATTTTGAAAAATTGATACAACCATACATACAACATTCCTTTTATGCTAAGTGGCAAGCACATCAATTTCAAACATTAAGAGATACTTTCCCACTTGGAACAGTTCTATCAGTAGTTGACTTTGCAGAAAATTACTCTTTTGTACATCAAAAAGAGATTCAATCAGAATATTACTTTTCAAAACAGGTCACTATTATGGTTCATGTGTGTTATCGACATGCACAATTGGAATTAGATGGTGTTGAGAGTACAGATGAACAACGAGCCATCAAGAAAGAATATCACTTTTATATTAGTGATGATAAAGAGCATGACACACTTTTTGTACAACATTGTTTTACAAAATGTTTTTTTGAGAATTTGAGAAGCAGGGGTGTAAAATTTGAAAAACATTTTGTATGGTCAGATGGATGTGCGGCACAATTCAAATCATCACGGCCATTTTATGCACTTTCTAGATATCATAAAATTTACAACATACCACATGTTTGGAGTTTCTTTGAGAGTGGGCATGGAAAGGGTGAACATGATGGCGCAGGAGCTTGCATCAAACGTGCTTTAAGAAAGCATCAAATGAGTTATTCAGAAGATCATATAGATGATGCACATGATGTTGTTGAATGGTGCAAGAAACACTTTGCATCAAATGAGGTCAACACATCTTCAAGAACAAACCGAAACATTCCACATAGAGTGTTTTGGGAGATATCAGGTATGTATAAATTACATTTTAAAAAAAAAATTTATTTAAATTTAAAATTTACACATGTATATATATATACACACATGTTCAAGTTCATATAAGTTTTTTGCAATTACATTTAATATCTAGGTGTGGATAGAAGATCGATGCATGGATGCAAGAGGGTAGAAAAAACAAGATCTTTGCATTGTGTTATGAGTTCAGATAGTCACCCTGGATGGACATTATACACGAGAGATTACTCTTGTTTTTGCACTGAGTGCATTGTGGGAAACTCTCATGCATGCAACAATGAAGAACTTGAATATGTTAGTAAATGGGATATGGTGCCACTATTTGTTTCAGACACATACGATGAAAATGAGGATGAAAGATTTCAAGACATTCCTTTGATTTCAATTGATTATGACCATATTTCAGGATTGGTTAGAAAAGGTACATGTGTAAGTTTTCAATAATTTAAATATTATATAAATTTAATGATCTTTAACTTGTGTAGAGACAATTCTATTTTTTTTAGAATTTTATTGTGTAAATTTGGTGTACAGGAGATGTTTTTGCAGTTATAGCAGAGCCTGGAAACATAGAAGGTGTTAGCTATTATTTACTGTGTTGCACAAAAGAGAGGAATAAGCTAACACGGCCTGAAACAAATGATGGAATGTTATTTCCCACAGGTGAGTTTGAATTTCAAATTATATATATACATTGTGTACATGTGTACATTACATTAAAAACATTAAATATATATTGTACAAACCTTGAGCACGCAAATGTTGTACACATGCACATGTATTACCTCAGGTTCATGTTTATCGTGCAGGTTCTGTTGTTGTGCAAGGGATATATCTAAAACAAGTCAAAGTTGTTCAACATGGGATTCATTTTGTGGACTATCAAGTTGATAACAAGGTATATCAATATAGTCACCTTATAATTGCTACCGCCCTACATCTTCATGCAGTTCCACATGCACGTGGACGAAAAAAATGGAGACTAGATAGTGATGACCATCAAAAAATTTTACATGTTATTCAAGAGCGGGTTGAACCAGAATGTTTGAGTTAGATTATATCCATGATTTTCAAGTTCACTTGTACATGTACATACATGTTCAAGACGAGAACTTATAGTAACTTGTTTGAACTCTGGATTGTTTTAGTTACTTAGAATATATGTTGATGACAAGTGTTTTAAATTTGGTTGGACACAAATTAGGGGTTGAAATACATTGAGAACCTTAAATTGAGTAGATATTTCCAATTATATATTTGTTCCATGGAATTCAAGTACTTGTTATGTAAATAATGTGCAAACCTTGTCATAAAAAAATTCATTGGAAGAGTGATGGTGGGAGTAGAAGAAAATTTAGTGTTAGTTTCAATGATCCCCCAAATCTAGCATCTCAACAAAAAAGACAATTGGCACACAAGGAGATGTTACATGACTACATCTCAAGATGTTTCTTCTCCTATACATCCAAGAAAAATCATTGATTCATTAGTCCATGTCTTCTATATATATAAAGTGAATGTTGTCTCAATCTTCTTTTTTGTTGTAGAAAAAGAAACCTAACATATTAAAATTTGTGTCTTGTAGAATGTTGTACCAAACAAAAAATCCCAAAAGTGTCTTGTAGAATGTTTATGCTTCGTGTTGGTTGGTGAATAGTGAAAATGTGCACAATTCTCCTCATTGTGCACGTATTTACTTACATTGGTTGAATATATGGTTGCCCCATAAGTATTAGAGAGTGCATATGTATAAGAATATGTCATATACATTTATGCTTAAATTAAATTGAGGAATACAATGATTTGATTGGTTAACTTATGGTTGTATCAAGGAAGCATTAAGTCATATTTTTCTTTAGGATTAACACCTTTTTTTCCAAAGTTATATTTGTACCTTCATTGGTTTGAGATCTTTTGGCAGTAGGATTTTGTACCATCCATAGATGTATTCATGTATAGTTGTGTACAACATTTATTTCATGATTTTAGGGTTACTTGGTTACATACATATCTAAGTTGAAATATTCCAATTTTTGCATTGAGAATATGTGGTTACATCTTTCTTTACAATAGATCTTGATGCATATCTTCTATCTTCTCTTTGTGTCTATTGGTTGTCCCATCTTAGACCCACTAAGAAAATAAAATGTCTTATTGAATACTAGGGATTCCTCTTGTTTATTATTTTATTATAAGTTATTACATGCATTGGATACATTTTAACCTCAATCCTACATAATTTGGTGCATAAAATCTACATGTATATTAAGATAAAGTTGATCTTCACATGTCAACATAACTAAGTATTCAAAAACAATCAATCACATTTTTCACCTAATTTTACTTTTCTTAAATCATTTTCTACATTCCTCCTCTTCTTTTCTTCCATCATCTTCTATATTTCATATGAAATTTTCCTCATAATTCTTCTTTTGAGAGCTAACTTGTGTATTTTTTACACAAATAATCTCTTCAGTCCAATCATCATCAACCACCTAATATTTTCTTATTCCTCCACCTAATTGAGGCATATCATTATTTTTTTCATCTCTTTTAATCCGTTCTTCTTAAGTTCTTTTTTTTTAAACAATGTTATTTTGAACATCATCTTGTAAGACACTAAAATAATTTTGTCAAACCACTATTATTATTTTATCATATACCATAATTAAGATCCATTATTAAATTCATTATCGTCCATTAATACTTTATTACAATTTAGTGAATTAATTCCTATTATTGTGCTTAAATGATGCATTTTATAATCATTATTGTACATATTTAAATGCTTATATGAGTATATGGTTCTATTTTTATATACATAGAAAGAAAACATTCAAGATCATATATATCCAAGGCATGCGTGTGCAAAATATTTATTGTGATCAACATGTGAATGAACTTAATTATAAAGTGGCATTCATTTCCTAAAATTCTACTCTAGAGAGATCAAATGTATACATATATAATATAAGCGAATGTATACATATATCATATAAACATGTAAACATATCAATATTGATCAATGTATAAACATGTAACATGTTATAAGCAAAGTTCCAAATGTATGTATATCATAAAAGCAAATGTAAGTTAGAGATCATCGAATGTGGAATACTAAAGATCATCATATAAGGAAATGTCGAATACTAAAAATCATCATATATAGCAAATGTAAGTTAGAGATAATCAAATGTCAAATACTAGAAAGATCATCATATAAGCAAATACATCTAATATGCAGGGCCTAATATGAATGTCGACTCCTAGTCGAACGACCATCTGAATGAGAACGGTCCTGCTCTGATGGATGTGCTGAGCCCTGCAAATAAAATGGTGTACAAAATGTGTTAAATACATATAATTTATATTAAATATGTATCTAGATCTATGCATGTACATATACACATGTATATATAAAAATTTAAAACTCACATGTCCACTAGCATCAGATTCATCCATAGAGTCACGTCGATGTGCACGATCTGGAACAAGGCTAGGAGTGACATTAGGTATGTCCACCTACAAATATATAAATTCATATATATCAGTACATGAATATCTAGTTAAATTAAAACTAAAATTTAAAAATAATTATAAAGGAATTGAAACATGCACATGCACATGCATACATGCACATCATCTGATATCGGATGACCTGAGTCCTCTGAAACGGCCGCCTCCACCATATCAACTATACGATCAAGCGACGAATCAATATATGCATCCCTCTGATCTATCTCATGTCGTGCCTAGCAATGATGAGTGGAGAGGACTATGTAGGTGAGATGGCATCGACGATAACGAACCGGCACCAACCAACATCTCAGTAAAACCCATAGTCTGTGCAGCTATCGAATGATCAGATGGTGGATCCTAACGTGCACTAGTGCTGGGTTGAGAGTGATGGGATCCTAGAAGTGAACGCCCTCCATGTGCCAAATATCTCTAACATGCTCTATACCGATCCCATAGTCTGATGCAATGAAAGCATATGCCTCCAAGAGTTCCTTAGCCAAACAAAGCAAAGTCCTGCGTGCCATATCTCCTGTAAGTGCCTCAAGCTCTGTGGGAGTAGGGATGCCTGCTGATGTGAAAGGATCCATGGTGGTCCACTGTGCTGAAGATGGCGTGGGTCGGGACGTCTAGACATCAAATACTGACCTACACGATCAGTAGATATCCTACTGGTGGCAGCTGCAATGTCACCTATAGTATCAATTGCTTCCTTTTGGGAAGCAACGACAACCTCATCTGCTATGGGGGCTAGAGCTGGGGTGAGAGCAGGAGACCTCTCACCAACCAATACCCTAAACACTGGGGCCGGTCTATCTACTCGACGATAAGTGGGTCTGTCAGCAATCCTGCCACGCCCCTGACCAGCATATGGTGGAATGTCCAGGTAGTTGACTTTGAGGCCCAAATGGACCTCAGCATACAACTGCTGAACAAAATATAATGGAATCTGGTCATTGTTTGGGTATAGACCATGTGTTGTGAGAAATCATGGGTAGATCAATGAGGCCATATCACGATCAACACATCTAGTGACCTGGTATCCCCTAACCTTACGTGTATTTTGATAAAATGGAAAACAATTGGTTTTTATCATTTCTTTGGTCACACTATCCTGTATTTGTTTAAGGGGAACCTCACCATGTACTTCTTCCCGCATGCGGGAAAGAATAGCAGCTACTCTATCTGGAGAAAATGCACTTGTCCTCTCAAGTTCATCTCTTAGTTTTTCAAGACTATGCAATATTAACATGCATGGTTCATAATATATCCCGGGGTTTACATTTTGTGCTAATGAGTCTTTCAATTTATTAATCTCATTATTGGTATTTTCAAACAAAGATTCTGGAGGTGGAGCATCTGCATTATCCATGTTATGTATGTATGTGTACCTAAAGGAGCAATGAGACCTTAGTTTAAATAATATATCTAGATATAAGGAATAGAAATCTAAAACAGTTCTAATAATTCATCTACTCATCAATAATATTTCCATACCATTAGTTCACAAAACATGTTCAACATCTATCATAGTTTTTAATTTAATCAAAACATTCACATTACTAGATTGCACAAAAAACATAATCTAAAACAATTATAAAATTTAAATTTACAAGTGTGCATGTGCACTCTAGAACAAAATGTGTCATTAAAGACAATTTAAAAAACATTGATAAAGGTTGCATCTAAGATTTATTTCCTACAACTAGTAATAAAGGGAAAACATTATTACTTAACATTGAAAATAAAAATGTTGAACATGAAAGCGAAAATGTTGCAAAATGTTATGAAACACCTAGAGTGAAAAGAGTAACATCATAGAAAAATAAGAATTCAAATTTAGAAATATTTTTGAATAATGTAGAAATGAACCCCATGATATTAAAATTATACTCCATGATCCAATTGTTGATAATATTAATAAAATTGATAACACACATAAAAAAATGAAAGTCATTGTATCTCCAAGTTACATAAGAAGAGAGAGGACCTTTCCGAATTAGAATACTAACCAAATTTTACAAGAGTGTGGTACAATTAAAATACCAAATTTATCTAAGGACTTATTAGATTTATTTTAATGTGTTAGATACAATGATTGTAATTTCTGTAAAAATCACGTTTAAATGAGAAGCGTTTATAATGCGGTGGGTTATCAAAGTTTATATCATGTACCCATTATGGAAGAAAAATGATCTCGGAAATAAAATGTTTGAGAAAAAGAGATATGAGATAGTAAAATACAATTTGAAGAGTGGAGGTGAAGATTCTAGATGTGAGTTGGTCACAAGAGAAGCACTGCTAATTTTATTTATGATTTTAAGAATATTTTTTATAAGTATGCAATACATAGCCCCTATTCTTGATGGTTAGATCAACAAGTCAAGGTGTGCAAGGATTTTTCCTAATTGGAACTATTATAGATCTATAGTCAATTTTATATAAAATTACACATTGCAGCCACAAAAAGAAGTTGAATCATATTAATATTACAATTCTATTCAGATAAACTATTATTGTTCACATCACATATAGGCGTGCCCCTAATAGTAAAAAACAAAATAAGAAGATAGTTAGGGAGCACAATTTTTACATGTTACTGACGATCAATATCATTCGTCATAGTATGTACAATATTGTTTTCAATAATTTTTTGAGTTATTACAAGAAAACATTGGTATTATAAAGGTTCAAAAAATCAATATTTGGTCAAATAATTATACTGATTAACTCAATTTAATGCTTGTGTATTCATATTGGTTTAGTAGAATACATGCAGAGAAGGTTATACCTTGTATTTGGATTTTTTTAAAAGGTGGGCTACCTTCTTCATGTGGAGGAATTGTGTGAATAATGTCATTATGTGGTTCATTGTACGAAGTTTTCTCTTGATGAGGAATAAATAAATACTTAGTAGAATAGTAACTAATATAATCTACAAAGTGCATAGTGTGATGTTTTGAAGTTCAATATATTGTACATAAGATTTAGTGGCATGATAGGAGGTGAAGGGATAGAGAGATTTGGAAATGCTAGAGGAATTTTATTGTTAAGTTGTACTATAGCAAGATCCACAAGAATAGGACCCTAGTTGGCAATCTTGTGATCCTCATAACTTAAGTATATTAATTCATTTATTGAGCTATTGAAGATATCTAGTTCTTCTCTTTTTTTTTTGATAGTTGTAGCAAAATTTATTGATTATCTCTATGTTATGGTTCTATTTTTCTCTCTTTCAATGATTTTGATTATGTAAGAACAAAAAATGATTAGAATAAATTCATTAAGACTACTAATCTTGATAATTTCACATATGCTTCTATAGAAATGGTGACTTTATATATTTTGAAATGTGTTTACTCTATATAATGATGTATGAGTCATTTTCTTAATCTTGGGGGTGTAGTGTATGAGAGTCTAGAATTGGATCCAAGATGGAGATTTTGTGTGATGAGAAGTGCCTTAGATCCTATCATCACGTGAGGTCCACTAAAAGAATGTTCTTAGTTTGAACACTATTTTTCTCTCTTTACAAAACCAAAATATATTGGGAATCATGAAAATAGTGGTGAGTACACTAGAATATCAATCAAGAGAGGCAAGTACATCAATCCCACAATAGTAAGTATGCTCAAAATTTGACTCATAGAATATGATGTCATTATAGATTTCATTATCTAAAGTTTTCTCTTTATGAGGAATAAATAGAGAATAATTGGAATAACTTGCCTAATGTAATGTACAAAGTATAGATAACTTGATGTTTTGAAGACATGGATATCTTAAAATTTTAATTGAATTATTTTTTGTAGAGGATGTGGTGTTGGGTATTTTTCTTGCAACCATCTAGATATTAAGGAAATCTACCATAATGTCCCAGTCTAGGAATAATGTAGGCAATGGGGAAGTAGCCTATATATTTAGACTAAGGGGGAGAAAAATTAGAGTAGATAGAATGACTTGGATAAAGCCTCCTCTTCTTTGAGCCTTACTAAGTTTGGAAGTTTATTTCCTATAGATCTTAAATATAGGAACACAACTAATTTAGTATATAAGAGGTCTCTAATTTGGTAGTTAGTTCAAATGATGTGAAGTTCTAGATATAAGCAAGCTACTCATCCCTATATATATATATTATATTGTGTTTATCACAATAATAATTTACCTAATATTTATATAGTATCATATAAAATCCTATACAAATACTATGTATTGAATAACACTCTCTAGGGATTTAATAGCTTTATATTACTAAATTTATGGATGATGGAATAAAACCTACTTCACTAGATAATATGACACTAACATACATATTTTTATTTTCTTTCTAAATGAATAGAATGTCCAACCCTCAACTATCAAATTTATCTTGAATACATGAAACCTTAATGAATTGAATAAAATACTAACATTCAAATCAGTCTAATGCACTTGGATTTATCATTTAGAGCTTACACTCTCAAATTCCCTTTTACCCCAATGATGCACCCTAATTGATAATCCACAATCAATTTAAATTCCCCACATTATTTTAGAAATTTTTCTCATCCTAGCATGAACTACATAGTGTAACATAATTTTATAGCACACGTCTTAGATGCAAACTAATAAATAATTAATATAAAGAACAAAAAACACAAACTCAAAGATTCCATGAATCCATAAAAAAACTTAAATAAAAATGGAGGTCCATAATACACAATTATAATAAAATGTTTCTTATATGACCTTAATAAAGGACAAATCATCGAGATGTTGAGATTAATGTATCTATATGACCTTAATTTTTTTATAAAAATATAAACTTGTCCAAATGTTTGACTCTAAAAGATAGGAAAAGTATTCAACTAGGTGTTGGGGTTTGTGGGAGTATGAAATAATATACTAGGGAAAAATAAGGTCGAATCCTCTAGCTTTATATATTTTTATTTTTTGGAGAATGAAAAAATGATGTTAGTAGGTATGTCTCAATAGGTAGTTACTCTAAAAATTGATGATGTTAGCATCATATAAAGATGGCATTATCATGATTTTGACATATTGAAATAAAAGATGGATAAAAATTTAGATGCATGGAATCAATTCTAGAACTCTAAAACACAAGATTTTTTTTTACTAGTAGAGGATGAAGATAATAGGGGTTAGAAAGGGATGGTACTTAAGGATTGGAAAGACTAAATTCACAATACTACAAGGAGCAAATACAAATAATAAGATTGTGAAGTTGTTGGGGGATGATTGAAATGACATGATGGTTGAGAGATGAAAAAATTGGTGCAAAAATACTTATAGACATTTGGATTGAAATGGATTGGGATTTTTAAGTTTAAAAGGGAGTGGTATGGTAAGATATAACCAATTCTAAAATCCTATAAAATATAACACTTGAATACAATAGAGCTAAGAGGGGTCAAAGAATATGGAGACAAGAATGGTTTGAATGGAGGGTCAAGCCAAACACTCTAGAAATAGAAAATATTCTAGGTCACTAACAAACACTAAGGATTGGATTACTAGCATGACAACCGCAATAAAATTGAATTCCAATAGAATCCATACTTAGATAAATTTAACAAAGGTTGAAAGTGGATTATCAAGATTAGTTGAAAGATTATACTTTGAGGATGAAGCCCAATAGACCAATGGAAAAAGAAAAATGGAGATGGTAGAGATGAAATATTAGTATGCAAATCCATCAAAATAACAATATGGTAATTGATAGAAATTCATGAAAATGACCAACACAACTTCACACATAGGATATTTTTTTAATTTTTAGAAATTGAAGCATCTTGAACTTGTGTAGATATTTGAAAAGAATTTAATAGAGGAAATTATATATAATGAATTTGTTGAAAATGCTTTAAAAAATTTCAAACAAATGCAATTGAAACCATGAATTTTGCAGCAAATATGAACAAATATGAGGTATGGAGAACCTTTGATGATGTGTTGGAGGGTTCGCTCGAAGGTGAAGGTGAAGGTAACTGTTTGCTTTGTATGCTTTGTCTTTGGACGCACCCTATTCGCCACACGCACTGTTCGCCGGCCACTGTTCTCTGCTCGGTGAAAATGATAGAGAAGGGTTTGTTTTTTGTTTTAATCTGTGTTAAGGGGGTTCGACCGAACTCCTTTATTTTATTATTAAATTGCATAATTCAATGGGGTTCGGCTGAACATATGGTTTGGTCGAACCCACATAAAGGTTCGGTCGAACACTTGGGTTCGGTCGAACCCCTTCACTTTGTGAAAAAGGGAAAATCGAGTTTTCCCTTCCTCCACAAAAGTGTTCACCACTTAAGTGGGTTCACCCAATAAGTTACCCTCAGCGGATCTTCATAGGCTCTGGTGTTCCTGGTGGCCTCTACCGACCCTCGGCCCTCATACTTACTAGTGCGGAATCAACTACCTCTTGTGCTGACAAGATAGATGACCTTGCCATTTTAGGCCTTCCCACTCACTCCAAGCCTTAACTAGCACTTGCAACTATGAGTAAGGCTAGAACTTATCTTTTTAGTGTGCAGTACTCCCCAAATTTTCATTACAATTTTAGTTATCACTTGATTAAACTACTTCCAAAGGTTACCCAAATCTTACCTCTTATGGGCTCTGGCCCCTAATGGAAGCCACTCTTCTATTTGACAACACACAAACAAACTAATCTACCAAGGGACTCACAAGTGCATACAACCTAGGTATCAAAACCACTCCATCTCAAGGGAGGAAACAAATAATAAAACTCACTCCAACAAATGGAGGCAACAAAACACATAGTCCACTCCTTCCAAAGGAGGTACAAAACATCCCCATTCATGGAAACTGGGTAAATACTAAAAAAACACCATGCACTACCCAAGGGAAAACAATTGGTTGACATAATGATTCGACAACCCTCATCCTCTAAGATCCTTTGGAAGACTTACAATTTTGGACTGACACTTAATCCCATATCCCACAATACAACTTGATGACATAGCTACAAAAAGAATTCAAATCAATAATTCAAATCTAATATTTGGATTTCCTAAATCCATACTCATCCAATAGGTAACGTTGACAAATTCAAAGGCACAATAATAGGTTAACTCAAATAATCATTTAACCCTATTACCTCTTCCATTGTTGGACATTTGAAACAATTAAAATCACTTCCCTTTACGAAATACAAAGAAAATAAAACATTTTAAGGCAATCACGAGGAAATTACTATTTTTGGATATTCTAAATCCATATCTCTTTCATATTTCATTCTCAATAAATTAATTGCTCTAATAGAAATAAATAAATTTAAATAAATAATTGCCTCTCAATAAAACTCCTTTACTTTTAAAACGACATAAATCTATGCAATTAAATCTTCTCAATTTTCTAACCATATTCTATAACTCTTTCAATTTCCTCAATATATTTAAAATATTATTTTCCTTATCAATTTAACCATGCATTCAACCCTTATCTTGTAAAATCTCTATTCCCAATAATTACATGCACCTAAATAAAATAGGACAAAATATTTAAACTATATATTTAAATATGCATGCTCATGCTATCCACACAGGCAATATTTCCATGTACACAATTATTCGCATTTCTTAAATAAACATGGAATTATAATTATTCCTATAATGCAACCTCACATATATATATATATATATTTAACTATATATATCTTTTAAATATATATATATATATATATATATATATATATTAAATATATTCTATTATATATTTCCTATTTAATGTATTATTAAAATCCCAATTTAATATAATAAAATATGACATAATATAATATATATATCACATATATACCATATATATCATATATAAATATAATGTTAAATAAAAATTACAATTCCCTTCCTTTTATACCATTGGCGAACGCGGGTGAACGTCACTGTTCATGCACAGTGAAAAAAATAAAATTTTAAAAAAATAATAAATAAAAAAACAATACAAACAAAGGGATTGGGGAGGGGTCGACTGTAGCCAAACCCCCACCCCCAATACCCATGCTGGCAGTGGCCTCCCCATGGGGGTTGCACTGCCCAAAGGCAATGCTTCCTCCACTTAGTGGAGGGCGCTATTCTTGGGACAACCGCAGCCTCCATACGTGGGGCGGTGGGGTGTGCAATGCACCCCCACCAAAATACATGTGGCCCAAAACAACAGTGAATAAAAATAAATTCGCTTCTTCACTACGTTTGCATTTTTTTTAATATGAATTTTTAATTGATTTTTCTAGAATTTTGTCGGTCGTATAGCGGCGAATATACATTTAAAACCAGTATTATTTTTTAACATGAAAAATATATATATATATATATAAACACATATATATGTATATATAATATATATATATATAAATGGATTTAACATAATAAACAAATTGGGGAAATTTTATAAAAATATTCATCTACAGGTGCAATTGTGCAATTTTTCCAGATAACAGCCAAATTTCACAGAGATTCAAAACTAAATCTTACAATCAATTTTCTCGAATTCATAAACAATAAAAATTAAAAGAAAACTAAGTTACTCCCAGAAGCTTTCAAATCCTCTAGTTTTCTCCACCCAATTTCTACAAAGGTTTCAGAACAAATTTATTTTCTACAGTGAATTAAATCTTCTAAAACAAATCTAATGTGTTGTTCAACCTCTAGGTTTATTTAACAATCAAAATAAACAATATCCTCAACTGAAATTGAATCCTACAGAGGTTTTATCAATTTCCTTGAGGAAAAACAAAAGCTTTAAATTCATTTATTTATTTCCTTTCTTTCAATAACAAATTATTTTCTAAAACCGATTTAACAACCAATTCTTTAATCACTACCAATTTAATTTAAACAATTCAAGAACGATAAACCACAGAATAAAACCCGATGTTGAAGCTACACGAAAAGAAGATTTTTGATGCAGAGCCTCCTTCAAAGATCTCACAATTTCTCTTCAACCATGCAATAAATTCAAGCAAGCAAACAATCCAGAAGCACAACCAACATCAACAAAATTTTCCAATTTCAATTCCATAGCCAGAAATTTCCTCAAACCATCCTCTATGCAATTTTTCCAAAAATATCCTTTCAAACCTGAAGAAGCTTTTCCTCTCCAAAATTCTCTTGTGAATAAACTTCTTTCCTCTCTCAATTAAATTCTCTCCCAATAATTTATCAACCAAAAGCAAATAATTAATTCTTCTCACACACATGAAAAATTAAAAATGTCTTTAACAACCAAACTCAATTTGCATGCAATTTAATAATTTAAAATATTCATTTAACTCCAAAATTTTGAAACTAATTTCTCAAATAAACATTTAATTACAATTTATATTTTAATTCCCACAAATTGAAATTAAATTCCAAAATTAATTTTAATTCTTTTCTTTCTTTTAATTTCCTTACATCCCATTTAATTAATTAATAACTAAATTTATCCCCATGGATTAAATTTAATTAATTAAATAAATTAAATCTAATTAATTAATTTAAATAATAACTTCTATCAACAAAGCATAATTTTAATTAAATAACCATCAGCATGATTAAATGCAATAATTCTAAATAATTATTTCCAAATCAAGAATCCCTTTAGAAATGAATAACATTAAAGCAAGGCAATAAATGACGCGACACACATGACTGGCGACACACTATGGCTAGGGTGTAGACTTGACACAAGTTACCTAGCTATTATCCCCTGTTCAACTTAACTATTGGATCGACACGCTCAAACTTGTGAAACCAGGTGGAGTTGATGTCATGTACCTACAAACCTGAAAACATAGTAACCCACATCATATAATACAAACAACATAGAATACACACCGTGAATAGGAAATCACAGAATTGTAGGGCGCTCACAAGCGAGTGATGCGAACCCGTCCCCTTCACCAATAAACTCATTAAAACTGACACTTCCATCATAATCCAATAATCTCATAAGCAATCACATGTTATATCCTCTAACATCATTACACCAATTAAAGCATGTAAACTAAGGTATTAGATAAACCAAATCACATCACATAAAATAGGTCGTCGCTCTATAAATAGCGATCAAATACACACACAAGATAAAGTATTTGAATATCCATAAACGTAAATCAAAACAAAATAAGGACACACTGTCCAGTCCAAAAAGAAAA